>JARFIX010000165.1:0-242298 GCA_036346125.1 Lycocerus yunnanus | reverse complement strand
GTCGACCTAGTAAACATCATCATTATTATTATCAGCAAATAAAAAAATATAACAAACTGAAGTTAGTTTATTTAATATATGTAAAACACATTTTTGGGTGCCGACCTTCTCGGCGATCGATGCCGTCGACTAGGCGGTGACCGCCGCCTGTGTGGGGACTTACAGGCTTGTAATTTTAAGCGTAAGTCCTTTATAACTCTTCTCTCTTTTTTTTTCTTTTTTCCGTTGTTTCTGAGGTTGGTGGTAGAGTTGGCGCCGGGGTTGGTGGTGGATTTGGCACCGGGGTTGGAAAACGTACTGGGGATTTTTTTGCCGTTTCCCCTTCGGCTGACATTTCTAGAAGAAAATTGTTATAGTTAGTTATTTTGTAATACAGTAAATGTAAAAGTCCTGGGATCCGTTGCAATAATTTATATATGATAAACCTTCGTTCAGTTCTATACACAGTGGTTGTACGTACATCTGCAGTTAATGTGAAAGGATCTGATAATATTACAACTGCTATATCAAAGCTATTCAATCTCTCGGCTCTCTTATATCTTTGTGGTACGTGTATTTCAGGAACTTTTAAAGGAAGTTTTAAATTTTTTAAAGATATGAAAACACGTTTTCAGTTTACGTGAAAGGATATGATAATATTACAACTGCTATATCAAAGCTATTCAATCCCTTGGGTGTATTGCAGGAACTTAGAAAATTTTTCTAACGGTATAAAAAAGAAAAGCCCGACTTTAAAATGTTGTGGAAGTTCGTCCTTGTTGCCAAAATATTGATTAATATTTTCTAATTGCAATTAAAGATTTTGAGACATTGCCACTAGAATCGGCAACGCAATGAGCAGTTAAAAGTTGAATAATAGTATTATATTATGTTAATTAGCTCAATTGCTTCCTATACTAATTAAGTAATTATAAAATTTTATATTATTGGTTCCTTGGAGTTTAAAAATGTATTAACTTATGACATTGTTTATCCAATAGTTCGTATATGATACGTTCTTTGTTTAATTTTATGCTTACCGGTTGCGCATATGCAGTTAACGTGAAAGGATTTGATAATATTATAATTGCTATATCATCGCTTGTTACGGGATAAATTGGTCGTTGAGCGCACACACCCGTAGCAAAAGCCTAAAAGTGCCGACTAAGCTCGCCGAGAAGGTCGGGGTCAAACGAAAAAGTATAATTTTGAATTTGTGTGCGCCCGAAAAGGTAAACGGTAGTCGAAATCGCGATAATCTCGAAATGGGGAAATAAAGGGCGCCACTAGTGTGATAAGCAATAATAATGTATCGTACACTAGACCGATACACCTTTAAAAACGAGAGGCTGAAAATTATCCACCTGTACCTTACCGTTGATAAAGCGTAATTTTCTCGCACAGCTTCACAAACTAGGATCTGCAAAAGAATACAAAAGCAAACAAACACAGGTTCGGTAAACAACAATATAATACGGGTAATATAAAAACACAACAACCATAGGTTGTAACATTCTCAATACATAAGTTCAAATTAATGTTGGAGTGCACTCGCTTTAATATTAAAATTTATTATAAGTAAAACTAAAATTTATTACAAGTAAAACTTATTAACGGTATTGGTAGTAAACCGATGATTACTAAACAAACAAACGTAAATGTTCTTGAAGACTTAAAGTTACTTAAAAGTTTGACAGTTAACATATGATCACAAATCAAAACAAAAGCTAATGCTTTCGGCCGACGACCGCAGATGGCGTTCGTGGTCACTTTTATAATTAAATGGCGAAAAGGTGTGTCAAAATTGACCAAACAAATGATGACGTAGCACTTAAAAATTTACAACAGCAATAATGCACTTCACTGGGTCGAAGTTGTGAGATTAATCGAAAGTACATATTAACTAACCTTAATTTTTGCGATCCAGCTGTTACGATCGAATTTGCTTTATCCTGACGGCGGTACTGTGAGAATCAGCTGTGACGGTCTTAAACGGGGTCATTGACTTGAAATTTGTAGAGACGCAAGGTGATTTTGTAATGTTGCTGGACACGGTGATGACGTAACTTTTCCCCTCAGCGGGCTGTTTCCAAACACGGAACGACAAAGAACGATTTGGTGCACCAATGATTTTCTCCCCAAACACGGGTAAATAGGTGTAATATCATACTACACACGGTAATTTAAAATAAAACGGTACGTAAGATTTGGTGGCACTCGCATCTTATCAATAAACTGACGTCACCGGTCTACAAAACTAACACCACATTTTGCCTCTAACTTTACGAGGTTCACTCGTTGCTGGTTAACAGTCGACTCTTTCATTTTGCGGAAGAAGGGATAGCATGAACGCGCTTGGACCAATCGGACGGCAGCGATAAGCTGCAGCTGCGGGCAGCTGTTGCAAGCACGTTTCGACTTGAATAACCTTGTTGAAGGTTGTCTACAAAACCGCGCGTGGTGGTAATTCAAAACTTCTTTCTACGGAATAAAACTTGAGCGATCATGAAACTAAATGAATTTAACTAAAATTTGAAAACTTCTTGACTTTTTAACAAACTTTTTAACGAAAATTGGGGTGGGCTACAATTCAAAAAAAATCACCTAACACGCTATTCAATCGGCGAATTTATTAAAATATTTAAAGCCGTACATTCGAATATTGATGAATTCCGTTTCTGTCGTCGTCACGATATTTACTGTAATACTTTCCGGCTGCAATGAAATAGTTTTCAAGCAATGCAGTGAGCTGCTAAAGTTCAATAATATATTATTCTATGAAGTAAAGTATTCATACTATCAATCGTATTCCAAACGATGATTGAGCCACCACAGCCAATTTTTCTGTGTTAGTTAACGTTCCAACATGCCAAGGATAGTTTCCAAGGGAAGCGTTTGTACTACTACAAACTAATTCAATCCACTTACTTTTCTTACATAACCGTCTTGGTTTTTTAAGACATATGTGCCGTTGTTCCGTTCACTGGATTAATACAATTGTCTAATAGTGTAAGCCGTTGTTAAACCTCATCGTCACTATTCCAGAGAGTATGGGGATTTAGAACCACGTATCAACTTGATCCCACTTTGCGAAACTGACGATGATGAATTAAAATTACTCCATGACCATGACGGCCAGGATTGTAAGTTTATCCTGATTTAGGTAACCTCCGCAAATTTTATCAAAAGTTATAATTTTTTTTATAACAAGGAATAAAACTTGTCCTTTTTGAGTGTAACTCCAACCCGTAACTTAAAATATAACAAATATTATATTTTTAAATAGCAATACATAAGGAATTATTTAGGAGTTAATTAGTTTCCTATTCTCTTTACTGTATTTATTAATATAAAAATGTATTAAGAGGGCCGAATAAGGAGCGGGGGATTTGTTTCTTATGTGAAGTTCGAAAAAAAATTTGTAGATGGCGCTCAGTGCGTCAAATTAATATTATTTCACATTTTCGTATTTTCGTCGATCTTGTCTGCCTAGAGAAATTGTGAAAAGATGGCGTTGTGAATTCCTGGATTTCAGACTCGTTAGCAGACACTTTTTCGCCACTCATCTGCATAAATCGTATACCATAACGTTTTTTGAAGTTTTCAAACCACCCGTGACTAGCGCGGAAGTCAGTTTTCTTTGTTATTTTTTGGTAAAAGAACTGGGCTTTTTGTTTCAAAATTTCTCCTGAAATAGGTGCATTCCGGTTTCGCTGGTGTTTGAACCAAATGAAAAGAGCGTTTTCGACCTCGGGCAACTTGCTAGTTTTCCAGTTTTTGCCAGTTTTTCTGTTCCTGGGCTCATCATCAACAGACTTGATGAATTTTTCAATTTTTTCCCTATTTTTCACAATATCGTAGACAGTAGGTCGTCCAATGAGATTCCTTAAAATTCTGCCCTTTATTTGGATGTGTTGTAGAATCTTTGCCATCTTATAACTTTGATATATATATATTCTTCATATGTCTCAGTAGTAAATTTTCAACTCTATGTATAAATATATATATATATGTGTGTGTGTTAAATTGTAAATGTGGTGGTGGTGGTTGTAATTATAAAACACAGTAGAAAATAAACAACTAAACTTGTTTGGACGATGTTCTTCAAACTATTCATTCAGCTGTTTAATGAGTTCATGCGTTCCAATGGATCCATGCCCCAAGCCAACGTAGTATGAGAATTATCAGATGTTAGATATCGTTTATCATCAAAATATGACAAAGCTACCTTATTCCTTAATTCTGTATACATCTCATGAAATGTTGATTGAAAACACTAACCTGACATAATTTATCTTGTTTCTTTTCTATTGCGTTTTATAATCACTAGCATTCAAATCTTTTTATGGTACTTCTAGAGATTCCTTTTGCTTTTTAATTATAAAATCATGATCTAATATTACACAATAAGCTTTAGCTCCAGTCCCATAAAATTCTCTAATAATTTGTGATGGATACTCTAATTTCATTTTCCCCAATATTGATGGATTTCGCGGGATATTGAAAATATTAGTTAACCTTCCATCTCACAAAAGTGAGTTGGATCTGTTGGCAAGGGCTTGAAATCAATTGTGCCCTCCGGCACCACACTCTCTCTATAGAGCGGGTTGTTCTTTTCTTCACTAGCAGTTTTGATAAAAACTGACCAGTGGGTGGGCCATCTGACGGTACGATACTTTTCCGTGGTGTACGTGACGGCTGGGCCGGTTTTGCCTGACGAGGTGGGGGCGGTACTGGGTCATCACGCCAGTTACTCTGACCTCCCGACCTGTTCCACGCCTTTCGGAAAAGGAATTCGGCAAACTGCCGAATTCCTTTCAAATGGCTGGATAACTTGGTAATAAATCAATCACTTTTCTGTCGAAATCCATCTAGATTTTTTGGAATGAATTGTTTTTGTAATTAAAAAAAAATTATTTACTTAAAATTAATTTCTTACCTTTACAATAATATGTATAATCCAAAAAACTTCCAAATAACTTATAATACAAAAAACTTATATAATCCAAGATAATCTAAATGATTGAATATAATAACTTAAAAACACAATAATTAAGACAAAGGGTCGACAACGAAATACGCCTTTAATTTTAAGGTTATAAAAACCACAGAACAGATAAAAAGATCTTGTCAACAACACACAAAACGAAAAGTTACTATGAATGTAGCCATTCGCTTAATTTTCCATCAATTCATAAGTTTATGTGAATGGCTAGTTCGCCTGTGTAAAATCTGCTGGAAGAATTCTTACCATGCAACTACCATCCAAATACAATACCCTATGTGAATGCCGCTTAACATCTTCTTCGGTTTCGACTTCACTCTGTAATTTATCTAGCTCAGTATTTTATAATTTATTTTGCTATTTCACTACTTACTATAGGAACAGAAACGGAATTTTCGATTCCCGACATTTTATGTACGTTTCCAAAATTTTAGTGGTTCGTACCACCAAACAGTTGGCTCATACACATCTTCGCTTCCAGCTCAGATCTCATACTAGTTTTCATTTTAACCAATTCGTGGTTAAATTGTGACCATAAATTAGCTATTTTTTCTTTACCCTTCTACGTTTACTTCTAAACCACAATTTTCGTTCATGCTAGCAACAATTTGTAGTAGTGCATCGCCCTTGCGTGTTTGTTTTGTAGAGCTTGTTTTTGGGATCATATAAACAAGGATAACCCTCAAAACACTTATTAAATACTGCATAGCAGCCCTCGACCAATCGATCTAAATTAATACCAAACTTTACATATTATACATACCTTGTTTTCCATATTAGAAGTAATTATTAAGTTAATATAATTATTAAATTAATATAATTTATTAAATTGATATAATTTATTAAGTTAATATAATCACAAAAATATAATCACTGAATAACTTGCAATAACCTACAAATTTATAGGCAAGTCTGCCAACTAAATATTTAAAAGGCGGTTTATTTAAAAAATCACGCACAAAGTCATGGCAAAATAGAAACAGTTCTATTCTGAAAATCTGCAAGATTTAGCTATGACTGCTTATTATTTAGCCATGACTTCTAATAATTCCAGAAATCATATAGTGTGAACTCGAAAGAGTTTCTCACATGACTTATCATGCGAGAAAGCAGATGGTGTGAACAGGCTTTTATAATATTAAAACTGCTATATCAAAACTACTTACGATATGTACTTACATTAGAATATTGAGGAAATTCGTCTCTGTCGTCACGAAATACTGTAATACTTAACGGCTGCAATCAAATAGTTTTGAGGCAATGCCGCTAGAATCGTGGCATGATTAAAGAATTCATATCATTAATAACATTGCAGTCTGATCTATATATTGAGCCATCACAGTAATGATCTTCTGTTTTAGTTAATATTCCAACATGCCAAGAATAGTTTCCGAGGGTAGCGTTTGAATTATTAATAAACTTTGCTTTAGGAGGCTTCAATCCAAAAGCCAGTGAAATCAATAAATTTTGATCAAATATTGTTGTGGGTAAAAACTTCTCCCGTTCATGGAGGATCTGCAACTGGTGCCACTCTTGTTTCATTTCTGGACATGGAAAATAAGTATAACCTGTATAAATAAAAGCTAATAAATGTTAAACAAAACAACCTTCCAATATTAAAATTTTGAAATTAATAACTTACGAAGCCAGCTGCTTGGGTACATGTTCCCTCCATTTCGTCCATAGCAGTAAATAACTGAAACCACAACACATCGAGTAAAATTATGCAATGGCCCTTGATCGTTATTACTATTGTTCTCAGCTTCCATGTCCTGTAAAGTAATAAACAAATTTGTTAAAAAACGTATTCTAAGAAATTTTGTGACAAGTGAAAATATTCACAAACTTAGTTGAATGAAACAAGTTGTGTGTGAGGTATTACCGAAATTTATTTTTTGTTTGAAAGGGCATTTGACCCCATTAAGCATGGAAGATAAAATCGTTGAACGTTCGAGAGGTCCAATTTTCGATAACTCTTGCGCACATGTCGGGCTGAAACTCGTTGAAACTCATTGGCTCGGAAGTAAGAGAAAGGTTATGGATCTTAATCTTTCCTTTTTCAACTAGAAATGGAAAATACTGATTTAACCATGGTACGAATGAGCATGTAGTATGTTCAATCGTAGGTGTTTTGGTGTGGAAGGTCGTCAGACAAGCTGGGCATCGCATAATAAATGAGTGCTTATCTGTAGAGTGACGGATGAATAACAATAATGTCTCCTTAGTAGTTAGCAAATTTTCAGCGACAGCTGATTGTAATACAAGGATGGGCTTGACAATAATATCATTGCGGATCGACTCTGTGGTTGTTGACATTAAATTCATCTTGGCTTCCAACCTAATGAATTCGTCGGGTGATAAGATATATCCACTTCGTTCAATCGTCTCGACACCGTCTGTCGTGAAACTGATGGTCCTCCGCTTTCAGCCATTTGTGCGGCCAGCTGTTTGGCCGTCTTCCTAAGGACTCCGTTGTAAAACCCTGTCCTCTTTAGCGGTAGTAACCCGTTTTGGACCACTTCTACGTTTATAATCGTAGCTACCGCTTTCCGAAAACGTTTTATAGTGTTTTGTACTGCACAGCGGAACAACGAACACGTTTACTAATTTGTAGTTGGTTTATCCCTTCTTGATGGAGTACAATGATTTGTGCTCTTTTTAATTTACTCAAATTTGAATTTTTTCCCATTTTGACAAAGTTTATAGTTTATTAAATACAACTAAAATATTTAAAATGAACACTCCGAAAATAAGAATTCACACTTTTAAACTAAACAAGACGACTGCTTTCTACAAAATGAACAATTTATGCAAATCCTTTTTGTAGGACTCGGGTTACAAAAATTTTTTGACCAATTTCTTTGAATTATAATCGCAATGCACTTACCTGCTAAAAATATTTAGGGTCAGGTAAGTACCTAAAAAAGAAGTACGCAAGATTTTAAAGGGTGCCTTACTGCCGTGAGCACGGCTGTATGTTTAATACTCACTTTGGATTAATCGGCGATCCCATATCCATACATTGGACCTTCTTCTTTCTCAAAATTGAGATTTTGTGAACTTCTTCTAAACGAGCTGTTCTGCCTGCTTTTGAAGCAGCAGAAGCTCGTGGTTCAGAGCGATCAATCCTCTGCTCGTTACGTCTAACAGCAAATGTGTGAGCTTCAGTACCAACGATGATGCCCATCAGTGCCATTATATTTAAAATCTTTAAAAAGCCTTAATTTAAAATAGCAACGGCTAAATGATTTGCAATTTCGATAGTTTGGGTTCCAGTGTGAATTTGGGTTCCAGCAAAAGTCCATATCAATGAATTGAGGGATTCATTATTATTTTGTGTTTCGGATCCTAAACATCGTTCTAATAAATCATCAGATGATAAGCTGGTATAAATGGGCTTAATTATATCCAATACTTTAACATCCAGAGGAGGGTGCTCGTGGACAAAGCCTTCAAGAGTGTTGTTGGCGGCGGCTTGTTGCCATTTACACCAGCTTGATGAACCAGTAGGGCAGTACATGTGTTGTGGATCCTCGTCACTTCGATGGTAATAAGTAGCCCATATTTCATACTCGGCACACAGTCAGGGTGCCGACGAATTCCCAGATCGTAGTATAAACTTAGCTCATTAATAACTTTATCTGTTAATTTACCAGCTCCTTTGCCGCCAATACCTTTATTGTCTTTTTTTGCTTTACGTAGCCTGGCACCCATACGTTTTTGGACATGCCCAACACACTCTTTTTTCACTACAACTGGATTATTATCATACGGGTCCATATCAAGAATACCTTTGAATGTCTTGGAGTCTCCATCTCCAATATATTTGATATATTTTACTCCGTGCTTTTCGACCGATCTATTGAACATTTCAACCACAGAATCTACCTCCATTTTTCCAGCACTTCCCCGGTGATTGATGGTGCATGAATCGTTATGTTCCTCATACCAATCTTGATAAGCTTGAGGATCTGTGTTCTTCTTACCTTTCCACAGATTACAACCTTGGCAAAAGCTAGATTTTACAATAGTATCGACAACTTTTTTACAGTATTTGCCAATTAGGGTTGTAACGCCAAAAAAGTGAAGTGAATCCTCGCTTCTTCCAGGTACCATCTCCAGAAACCGTCAAGTGCTTTGGATTTTCATGAGGCTCAGACTCAGATTGTAACTCTTGCTCTTCTTTTACTGCTTTAGATATTACCTGATCGTAAATTGCACTTGTGGCTGAATGTAAATTTTCTAGGCAGCTGTAGTAAGTACTGATGCATAAACCTTGGCATATATCCATGACACTACAAAAAATATTTATTCCTTCTCGTCCTACTCCTAAAAGTCTCATAGCTATTACAATTCGACGATTAATTTCATATGCTTTATTCACCAAAGGACATGAGGTATTCTGGAAGAATAACCTTGGATAATGAACTATCGTCGGTTAGTAGCTCACTATAAGTTTGTCTTGAAATTTCAATCAATGCTGGGGCACTGACTGAAAACGTTTGGCGCGGTGCGTTCTCCCTAACACTGAGGTGTTTTCCGAAGATAGCATCCTCTGCTGGTGATGCCGTTGCAAGCTTAACGTGGCTTTTGGTCACGGAATACAAATTATTAAAATAAATATATTTTTAGCTGAAAATTAAAATTTAACGTTATATTTTCTCTTCAGGAATATTTTGTTGGAATTCCTTGGGGCGGTAGGGATGGCTTCCGTCTTTGCTTTTGGCACTTCCTTCTTCCACGGAGTTTCTTTGTTATTTTTCTTCTGGTGGTGACAAGTAGTGGCCATCATCACCACTGGCGTTGAGCTCACCACTGCCGTTGAGGCTTCCAGAAATCGCACTGGCGAATGGGCCGGCATTTTTATCATTCACTACTTTTATGCGGCGTAAAGGAGGCTTAAAATTTTGGAATGCACAATAACGCACTGAAAATAAGGAAAAGGGATAATTATTATCTACAGGCAAAACTCTTGGGTACACAAATGAATTAAAAATGCACAATCTGTGTTTAGAAACAGTATAATTTTAAGTACACAACGTTGGGTGGAAATATCGCAAACAATTTTTTCTGTGTATCTCATGATGTTTGCTTTGAAGCGTTTCGAAAATTTGTGCTCGTCGGTTAATAATTGCAACAAAAGTGTGGGATATTCGTTAACGGCGCTTGGTAATTTTATCAAGTTATTTCGCCAGCATTTGAAAATTTCTTGATTAAAAAAAATGGAACCGTCAAAATTTGCAAATCTTGCTCATATTTTGCAAATAATTCTCTTCAATGTTTTTCTTTTACGACGACTCGGGGATTTTTTGGTAGCGTATTTGTCGTATTTGCAATTGTCAATTTTTCAAGTTTTGTTTAACGATGTTGATTTTGCGCTTATTCTCGTAGAGCAACGCGTCGTTGGTTTTAACGACGCTGTCGTTGTTGTAGTAGTTTTAACGTCATTTGCCGCGGGTACGACGACGGATGATGGCGCCGGTTGTGGCAATAATGGTGGTTGAAAATTAACCAATGGAACGTTAATATTGTTTACGATGATTGCGGGTTAATGCGTAAACGTTATTCGTATAGTTTTCGCTACATGGAAAATTTATAAATACATTTTTTAAAATCAAGTCGTGCATGAAAGTGGCATTTAGGAAAGAAACTAAGCTGGCTTTGCCGTTCGAATCTGATAGACCCGACGCATTTCGAGAATGGGATTTGAAATAATGATATAAATTGTTTTGTTTGAATATGGCAATAGAATAAGCCGTTGGAAGTAATAATTTCATAACCGTGTGTGTCTAATGGCCGTTCATTGAATTCTTTTCCAATACTCGAATTTGAAATTTATTTTTGTTGACGTCGACGTATTGGCACAATTCGTTGACGGTTAAATGATGGAGTTTGCCTTGATTGGTAATGCCGGGTTGTTGGCGAGTACGAGTAGAAATGCTTTTCGAATAATGCACGTCTCCAAATAACAAAATCGAATTGACGAATTTTTATAACAATTTAATAAGGTAAACAATGTAATGCAGTAAGGTAATTTAAAACCGAAAGGGAAATTGAAACAAATATGTACCAAAATTTTGAAAAATTTAAAATGTCTTAAATAAAAATTTTAATGTAATGCTAAAAAAAAAATAATGTTACAAGTAACATCAGAAAATAAATAATAGAAAATTGTGTAATGAGTAAGAAAAATTTAAAAAAATTATTAATTTAAAGTAATTATGGTACGTGTCTCATAAATACAATCATTTAAACGATTCAAATAGTTTTACAAGGAATAGTGATTAAAAAAATCAACGTATTGAACATTTCAAAATCTAAATTTAATATAAACAAATTTTAATTTGAAAATTTTCAAGCTTAAAATAATATGGCAGTATTGAATTTATGAAATGTAAATTAATCAAACCAAAATAAACGCAAAAGGTTACGGCAAAAGCTTAAAATGTACCTAAGAAATTAAAGAAGAACTAGATCATGGCACAAATTGGTGTGCAAATTATTGAAACACTGCACAAAAATAAAGATAATTAAGATGGAATAATTCAATTGAAGGGCTTATTGTTATAAAATGATAAGCCACAAATACATAAATTACAGAACAATGAATTTAAACTTGAGAAAAATTTATAAATTAAAAACAACATTTTGATTTCCATTTGCCTATGCAATTTTGTTGAAATATATATTATTTTGAATAATGAACAGTAAAAACTTAAATACTAGCTGATATTTGGCCAAAAATGGTAAAATTCTCAAAAGTAAGTGGCATGTCATTTTATAGCAAAAACCAAAAAGCTATATATTTTAAATTGGTAAAATAAATACAACACCAATTTTTTAGATATTTTATGAACAAAAAATCATACTTTATGCTTATCAACAAATATGAATACAAAAAAATTAAAAAAAGAAAAGAAATAAAATTATAGTAAACTTGACAATAAAAAAATCATTCCAAGAGTTCTGAATTTTCCTCTCTTGCAGTGTCTTCTGGAAGAAGAGATTCATAAAATCCGTGGTGTATGGGCGGTATAAATGGTAACAAAGTTTTTATATTTTCCAGTTTTTTCTTAGAAATTCTCAAAGGTTCGTTGTATTTCTTGGACAACAAATTTAAAGTCATCTGTGCAGGCCGTCCTTTCTTTGATAGATTGACTTTTTGGTACGAATCGTTAACAGCATGTTTCACAAAAAAAGCATTGGGTGTGTTGCTGTCAAACATAAATGAAAAAATTCCGGCAAAATCTAATTTTCGTCCGTCATCCGTTTTAGTTGCTTTTTTAATATTTAGTTGTAGCATAGTTATTTCCAAAAGATCGTCTTGTTTCACTTGTGTTACTTGAAAAGGATTTTTTATTAGATTTCTTGATAATGTCATACCACTCTGCTGCAGAAAATATTAGAGGAGCGTATTTTCGATGATGTTTTTCAATTAACGCAAAATCTCTGTCCGATGGCAGATAAGTGCGTCCGCTTACGAGAAAATGATGCGTAATTTTCTTGAATTTCTGTTCTTTACCATTTGCAACCAAGTGGCCATCAAGGTCCAGTTTTATTTTGTCCGGTACAATTATTAGTAAACACTACAAGCTCATTTACTGCTATTTTATTTTGCAAAATTTTATAAGAATACTTCCAATTTCATCACTACCTCTTTTAGCTATGTCTTCTGTCCATAGGTACATGTGCCCTTTTCCTGATCCACAATCATGGATTCCCAAATTATAGAGCCACACCTTCCTACAGTAAAATGCTGGCCCTGCAGTAAGTTTGGGTACTGGCATTGCCTGCTGCAAGTCTGAACTGCAAAATTTGAACTTTTTACGAGCTGAACTTTATTTTTGAGCAATAAATTTAACTTTCGTCAAAACAAACTAAAGTTTTTTAAAAATAGTGAATTTTCAAATGTGGCTGAAGACAGCACCAGAATCAAATATATGAGTTTTACAGCGGACCAGACAAATAATTAAAGTTTTTTTTTAATTTATTTATTTTAAATAACAGGTCATTAAATGATATTTTTTAGTTCTCAAGGTGATAACATGAAAGCAAAAATTATTAAAAAACTACTTAGAGATAAAACATCAGTGATAATTGATAAAGCATCAGATAAAACATCAGTCAAATACCGGTGCGGTATAACCGTTCTGACCGTTTGTACCGGTGTAACCGGTCAGTACGTCGGTAGGGTACTGATGTTTTATCTCTTAAGTATTGCTGTCGGTTTAATTAAAATAATTTGTGTTGGCGAGGGGGATGAGACGGAGAGATAAGGTTTGAGGGAGAGTGATAAAATCTCGAAAATTTAAAAGCATTTTTGAATATATCTACATCTATCTATACGCATTAATGATGATATGCGGCTATTCAGAGGATTATTTAAAAGATAATACTTTGTTTATAATATTTATTGTCGCAAATAAGAAGATTTACAAAAATTAAACAGTTGTACATACATATTGCAATGTTACGATTGCATAACTTCCAATTTGGTCACTTCATGACAAAGGTGGGTACACCGAAAGCCTAAAAAAGATAATAAGATCAAAATTTTGTAGTCAAGAGGTAAAATGCTGTGTTATGAACTGTATTTGCAGTGTAGAATATGAGTTGGTCATTACGCTAATCTCGGTAAATAAAATTGTATCTTCGGGTGGAAACCTTATGTGACGATTTGATAATATTTGTCATTTAGCAGTTGTAAAAGGTTCATGAAATACCATTAGAGCCAGTTAGAATACCAAACTTCATTTAATAAGTTGTCGGAAGCCTGAAGCGTTCAGGAAGTTAATTTCACTAATATCCATGCCACGAATAAAAATTGGAAAATATTTCATAATAAATATTAGCGTTCACATTTCGTGTCACCTTTGCATATAAATCCAAATCTAAAAGAATGAATTAAAGTCTATAACAGCAAAGTAAATTTCCATTTGTCGGAAAACCTAAAAAGAAAGATTTCAGTAGTAAAAAATATGTAATTGGAATGAGATGTATACCAAAAGAAGCGTAATTTTTGTAGAACGGTTTGCCATCGACGGTACAATAAAAAACCACAATTTACAACTATTGCAGAAGTTCGAAGTGCAGCAAAGTTATACAATATTTTACACAATAGAACATTACAATTTGGCTTCATCAACGTGGGGCTCGATTCATTTCAACATAATTATAATTTGCATAATAAAATAAAATCATAACATAGAACATTACAATATATTTATATAATATATAAAAAACTAAATTATTAAATAAATCATTTCACAACATTAAGTAGTTTTATATTTTTATTTGGTGCGCGATTTCTTGCATCCGCTAGGTATTGAATCAAAAGATGTACATTTACGTTTCCCTGCCTCCGGTGAACCTTGAGTTGTGTTGATTTTATAATGACCCCAAGGTAGAGTTTCGTATGTTTCAGGTATTAGGTATCGCTTATCATCATACGGACTGAGTGCTGTCTTCTGTTGCGAAATTGAATGAACGTTATGTTTATCTGATTGAATTAAGTTTTGATGTACACGTTTTTCTATGTAATTTTCTAGACATTTTACATACCGCTGCTATGAATGCAATTCTTAAAGAAAGTATTCCTAAAAATTTGCAAACAGATTTGGGGAAAGAATTTTACAATAAGGAGTTTCAAGAATTGATGAAAAAATATAAAATAAATCACTATAGTACATATTCCATAAAAA
Source organism: Lycocerus yunnanus (assembly GCA_036346125.1). NCBI lineage: Eukaryota > Metazoa > Arthropoda > Insecta > Coleoptera > Cantharidae > Lycocerus > Lycocerus yunnanus. The sequence goes on along the minus strand of JARFIX010000165.1, from coordinate 227,613 downwards.
AAGCTTCAGTTGTAGAAAGAGTTAATCGAACTTTTAAAAAATTTAATGTGGAAAGGAATTTAGTTATCGTGGAAACTATCGATGGATCGATATATTACAAAAACTGGTGGATGTATATAATTCAACTAAACATTCAACAACCGGATTAAAACCAAATAATGTAACCAAGAAGAATGAGAAATTACTTTTAATGACGGTGTACAATCATCCAAAAGTTGTGGATCCGAAAAAACCTAAATTTAAAATCGGAGATAGTGTTAGAATAAGCAAATATCGACATGCGTTTTCGAAGGGATACACCCCCTCCTGGTCCAACGAAATATTTAAAATTTCTAAAATTAAAGTGACTTTACCAAGAACTTATCTTCTTACTGATATTAACAATGAGGAAATTAAAGGGGGGTTTTATGAACAAGAATTGCAAAAAGTTAAACATCACGATGTTTACTTAGTGGAAAAGATTCTAAAACGACAGAAAAATAAAATATTTGTTGAATGGTTAGGTTTAGATAATAGTCACAATTCGTGGATAAACAGAAGTGAAATTGTATAATGCTAACATCTTGTTAATATTTTTTTTTTTAATAAAACAAATTTTATACATATAGGAATTATTTTTTATTTACAATAATAACACACTTTAATTTACAATAATAACATATTTTATATTATTTACAATAACTATTTAATTAAAATATTTTTGCAATTTTATAATATTTTCAACAATAAATACCACACAGTATATTATTAAAAATAACTGTTTAATTACAATATTTGCAATTTTATAATACAACAGACAAACAATATTCAATCTTCACTCGCCAATCTAATGAGTTCGTGTAATGGAATGGAATGATGCCCCCAAGCTAATGTAGTATGGGAATTATCGGATTTAAGGTAGCGTTTATCATCAAAATATGATAAAGCTACTTTATTCCTTAATTCCGTATACATTTCGTGGAAAGTTGATTGAAAAACATTCATCTGACAAAGTGTGTTTTCCTTATTTTCTACCGCGTTTTTATAATTTAAAACATTTAAATCTTTTTTTACTGTGTTTGTGGAAATTCCTTTTGCTTTTTTAATAACAAAATCATCGTCCAAAACCACACAATATGCCTTAGCACCGGTTCCGTAAAATTCTCGTATGATTTGGGTTGGATATTCCAACTTCATTTTCCCCAAAACCGATTGATTTCGCGGAATTTCGAAAATGTTTGAATCATCAAAATTAGATGTATCAAATCTATCTAGATTTTGTTTAATATCAGAATAGACATCTTCCGTTTTAATCTCAACAACGAGGGAGTCTGTGTCTGTATATAATAACGAAACGTTTTGTCCATATTGGGGGATTAGATAATCATAATAAAATTCATACATAACCGTTTTTGCAATGTCTAGTATTGTAAATCCAGCATATATAGGTTTATCATAGACAATTTTTGTTTTATTCATTTCTGCCGCTATTAAATTTTCCGAAAATATGGATACATTTTTAAAATTTGGTTTAGCGACATAGGATTCGGCACCCCAGCTATTACTGTTCTCCCAATGGGAAAGTAGTTTAATATCTTTTCGTTTTTCTACGTTTTCCATAGTTTTACCGAATACAGAATTATTTAATAATTTAAAAAAGTCTTTCTCAAATGCGTTGGTAGCATTATTTCGAAATTGCGTGTTTAAATTTATATAATTTGCCAGCCATGGTGCTTGGTTAAATTTAGCCACGCGGTGAATTTTGTGTAAAATTAAACCGTGTTTCAGACATTGTTTTAGAACTCGGTAGTGAATGACATATTTCTTTTTGTTGAATAAATTTGGAATTAATTTAGCCACTTTTCCATTGGGTGGTATTATATTTTCTGGACAAAACGGATAGTCATTGTGTGAATCGTGTAAAGCTGTTGGATAGTTTAAATCTACTTCCAAAACATACCCTACATCAGGTGTCTGAAATTTTGTCAAAATTTTAAAATTTTTTAATTTCATTATCATTTAACCAGGTGAAACCTCCACACGGTAAATATTGTTGCATGGCATAACCATATAAATTAGTTGCATCTAAATATAATATATATGACGAGGGTTTAGATGAGTCGTAATTTTGCATATAAATATTGTTGGCAACCGATTTTCTTTTAACACAGACAGAGACTCCACCGCGAACACCTTTTTTAAAAAAGTGAAGTAAATCAATATTCGTCAAAAGCTCTAATTCAATATTAGTCATCTTGAGCATACTAGACCAACTCAAAGATGGTAGGGTGAAATATTTTGCGGCGTCCAACCCATATGATAAAAACGTTGATTTGCGGAACTTTTCAAACAGATCGGAAAGGATGAGGATATCTGACTTTAAATATATATCTGAATAATCACCCAAAGTTTTACAATCAAAAGAATTCCAAACACAAACAGCTCGTTGATAAGCATCATTTGTAATAGGTTCGTTAATTAATTGGTTGTAAAACTTTTCTATTGGGGGTAATGTCGTTTCATTTAATTTTGCAAAACTATCAAGATACGAATAAGAAAAAACACCTTTTTGACGGATTAGGTTAAATTGATTATCATCTACAAAAAATTTTCGAATTTCAATCCAATCGTCATTAGTTAAATTTTTAGATAATTTTTCTAATGAAGTAGGCATAAATTTAAATGAATCTAAAAATGTGAGTCTAATATTAATTAATTTAATCTCACCTTTTTCGTCAATTTTATCAACCAAAACATATTTTGTAAACGATACATATTTTTCCTTATTTTTAGCAATCACATCAATTTACTCTCTCATCATTCATTGCCAAATTTTTAATGAATAATTTTGAATCATAATTTTCTAAATTGAGGAAAACTATTTGAATAGTATTAGAATTTTTGAAATGTAGATTGCAAATTGAGTGAGCCGCGCCTCTATAATTTCCAGTCAAATGACAATGGTCCAAAACCCTTTAAAGCATTGGATAGTGTGAAAGGCTTTTGACAGATATGGCAAACATCACTTTGATTAAATTCATTAATTTCGTTTAAATTGAGAGCATTCATTGGTTTAATAGTTTTAAGGGTTATGCCACCCTAGAGGCTGAAAAAAGAGCCTTTTTGGGAATTTTTTCCAGAAGTATTACGAAATAAATCGAGATTACACAAATGAAACTTTATTATACATATCATTAACTGTATACAATATTTTTTGAGGCAATTTATTTCAAAATGGCAGCGGTACAGCGTTTTGCGACAACGTCTTTTTTTCAATGCTCCACGGCCGGAAGAACAGCTCCCGTAATTTAATGAATCATGATTAGGGCGTTAATTTTTCGATTATATATACTATAAGCTAGAGAAGTACGTAGGATTTTTCGATACATTGATTTTTGACAAAATGGCGCACTTCTAAAGTGGAAAGTGAAGAATTTGCCTAAAAAATCGTCAGATAATTGTTAATAACAAATGAACTATGCAATATAAAAAAATCCTACGTACTTCTCTAGACAATGTATTTTCGAAGATATCTTCCAAATTTCAAGTCAATCGGTTGAAAATTGTCTGAGTAATCTTTCCGGCCAACTCCAAAAAGTAGTTTTGAGATAAACGCGTTTAAAGTTTTGAGTAGCAGAAAAGAGGTATAGCATTTGCCGTATACCTGCTCTAGTCCCCTAACGGACCTTCTCGCTAGCGCAATCAAAGGGACTCGCTGCGGACCACGCGACCATCATTCATCATTCTTGAGGCCTTAAGGGACCCTTTAAGACAAAAAAAATAAATTGATTTCCCGAAAATTCTAGGGTGGCTAACCCCTTAAAACAATTTTCATATAAATATTTTACATCCGATTCTAAAGATTCGATGAAGACAGATGCTGCATTTTCGCCTCGATATGATTTATATGTTGAAAATTTATCATCAAAACTACATTTGATATAATATCCAAACGAATAAGGTGTGTGAAGATGGGTTTTAACAGTGTAGGATTGATTAGGGTTGGGTATTGCGGTAGATAGTGGTTGTAGCAAACTTTCAAAATCGGCGTAAATTACGAAAGGACTCGCGAGTTGATTTTGAATGCTTTCAAATTTTAATTTATTCTTAGGCACACTATTACCAAATTTATCGATACGAAATTCTTTATCGGATGGTAATTCAGTGCAAATATAGCTACAGTCATGCTCATTATGCTTTTTTAAATCGTTTTCTAAATTATAAAACTGCAGACAACCGTCGCAGATGAATTTGGCTCCATTGCGATTGTTTAATTGACTGGAAACTAACCTCGACGAAGATTTTATTAAACAGTAGTGAAATTTACCAAAATTATCATCTGAAAGCAACAAATTTATATGTGCTGTTTGCTTTGAATTTGTGTAGTGATAAGGACCAATTACATCCATGTTATTAGTTTTTACATTTTTTTGTAACCCGTAAACGTTAACACTGATGTTATTTAATTTTCAAATTTATTAATATCGCTTAATTTCATTGGAAAATCTATAGATAAGAATTTATGTTCTTCTAAAAAAATTTTTTGTTATTTATCCTTTCTCTCTCTCTTTTAGAATATCTAGCAGTGATTAGTAAAGCGCCACCCCATCGCCGCCAATTCCATCAAATACGCAGCAGGACCCTTTCAATTTAAGCAGCTACGTGGATGATGTGTTCAAAAACCTATCGCCACCCTCATCACCATCTCCATCAAATACGCAGGAGGACCCCTTTAATTTAAACACGTACGTGGATGATGTTTTTAAAAAACTAGTTGGTGCTGATGATAATATGTTGGATCAGGACAATGATGAGTTTTGTGAACATTTTAAAAACATTAGTGATGAACAATTGAATGCGTTATGGACCCAAAGGTATTTGCTTGATCACGAAAAGAAAAACATTAGAAAAAATATTTCAAAACTTCGGGAGGACATTGAACGCGATAAAAAAGAATATTATGAAAAAGTGTTGCGGGCTCAGGTGAAATATACTGATTAAGGTGCGGAGAAAAACTTTAAATTTAAAAAAATTAGTTAAAACATTAAAATTAGGAACAAAAAAAAATATTAATTTAAGTAATTGGTTTAAGTAGTGATAGTTTAATAGACTAATTTAAAAAAATTAGTTAATACATTAAAATTTTGAATAAAAAAATATTAATTTAAGTAATTAGTTTAAGTATTGTATTATTTCCGCGTTTTTGTTTAAAGTTAGTGAGTTTTTCTAATGAATTTTCAGTTGCTATTATTTCAGCATTTAATTAATTGAATTGACAGTTTATTAAACTGTTTTTAGGGATCTTGTGTTCTAAAATTATTGAATTACCAATTATTTGTCTGAAACCTATTTCGAGTAGTGTGATATTATAGTAAAAATAAAATTTATGATAATGAGAGTGAATTTTCGTATTTCCTAATGAAATACCCATTAGTTCGTATCGGAGTCACTTCCAATGGAACCGTGAATCGTACTACTAGTCCCAGGTAAATGGGAATCCTGTAAAGAAATATTCTTTCTTAAGCTTTTGATTTTTTTTACATTAGAAGAGGTAATATTTCCCTTAACAGTTTTACCTTCAATTGTGTTTTCATTGTGCTTTGTTATGTTTATCTTTACGTACAGAGGATCTGTTTTGCTAGGTTTACTTTTCCTTAAAAGACGACCTCTTTGTTGATTTCTGGGGTATCTTCTTTATTTAAGTTTCTCTTGTCAAGGATTGCTTTTTCTTTAGCGTCGTTTTTTCTGTATATTTGGTCAATAAAGGGTATTTTTACTTTTCTTTTGTTGTTGTATTCTTCGTAGACAGTCATATCTAACGCGAGATCTATTTCGTGTTCATATGGGCCATAAATAATAGAAAAAGGAGAAAATCCGTTGATGAATGTATGGATTGATTGTAGATCAGCGTGGCTGTTATCATGTGATTCTGAGGTGTTTCGTTCGGTACCTTTAATTTTAGGATTCGCAATTTTTCTATTATGGTCGAGTGAAATCTTTTTATTGTTCAGTTTGAGTTAGGGTTGTTTACTGTAGTAAAATGTAGTTCTATGCAATGCAATTGACAATATTCCTTAAAGGTTTTATTAAAGAATTCTTTACCTTGGTCACAAACTATGCGTTTGGGGTAGTTGTGATGAGAAAAATAATGACGTAATTTGTTTAATGTTGTTAACCCGGTTCCTTCTTTTAGAAAGTAAGCTTGCGCATATCTAGAGAAGGAGTCGATTATTGTCAAAAATTTACAGTTTTGAAAAGAAAAGGTATCTATAAAAATGGTGTGTAAAGGTTTTCGCGCTAATAGCGGTCCTTGCAATTTCGTGTTGTACGGGTGTCTTTCATATTTGGCTTGTAGGCATAGTTCACATTTGTTGATCTCGTTCGTGATCATTAGTTTCATGTTTGGCAAATAATACTTGGATTTGAGATGATTGTATGTTTGAATTCTTCCGGTATGAGTTTCGTCATGGTACTTCGCGATGGTGTCCTTCTGGTCATCTTCGTTGAGTACGTCAATGTGGTATTGTTTTGAAAATACTATTTTTGCAGAGCTATTCATGTATGTTTTACATAAATTTGTTAGTTCATCCAACACTTGTGGTTCTGGACAATAGATTCCGTATGTGACGTCAGGTTGTATGATTTCCTTTATCATTTGCGACAATTCTTCTTTCATATTTTCTTTTTTGATCAAGATGGTGTAATGTTTTTTATTGAACGGTCGTTTAAAGCGGATGTCATAATTTTCACCTATAAATTATACCATTTCAATTATATGTTCTTGAAACTCTTCTACAGACAGTCCCTTTTCAACAAACTCTTATAATACCACACATCTTTTTCAGACTCGGGTAAATCTTCGTTGTAGGGTGTCACAGCTGGATACTGCAAATCAATCTCTTTGCAACGTTTCATGAGGTCTTGGTAAAACTTATCCGAAATTTGTATTTAAACCATAAAATTAAAAGTGGTCGGATTTTTTCTAGGACAGTCTTTACTTGGAATATTTTCCTGCGGTATAGTCGAAGAAGTTGTCGGTTGATGAATTAAAGTATCCACTAAATGGGCACTTGATGAATTTTTGACTACGATTTTAATTGATTTACGCAGTTGTGGACCTCTTACTTGATTTTTAAGTAACAAACATATTAACAATAAGCAATAAACAATAATAATTGATATTGTAATCACCTCAAATTTCAATTTCATATTAATTTATGTTTCATCATCTGAGAAATCAATCTCTTGTTCTACTGTCAGGTTTAGAAGTTAGCGATTTATAAAATGCGTGACAAGGTTCTCTAATAATACCCATGGTACACAACTCGAACAAATCTTTAAGTTTTTTTCCTTTACAGGTCATGGCAGGTTATATTTTTGCGTAAGTTTTAGAGTTGAAACATCAAAATTTCTTTTTCGTACTACTTCTAATTTTAAAAACTCATCTAAAAATCATCTTGACCATATTTAAAAGATATATGTTGTGGATCTTTTTTCCTGAATTGAAACCACTTTATCTTGAACCAACTGATAGATTGTTCGTTACTGTCAATTTTTCTAATTTTAATTATGATTTTTTGAAGAGAATCAAAATTCAAAAAGGTATATTGCCCCATTTCTATTACCTCATACTTGGTTTTCTTATCAAATGTTGTAGTTTGTTTAAGGCTTGCCATTCGTACTGCAGATGGATCGTATACCTCCAAATTTTTACTTTCTTTTTAAATTTGTGCGTGTACACTATTGCATTCCATCTGTGAGTGCCCAGATTCAAACAACTGATCGATTTCGGGAATATCAAATGTTTGTACAGCATACAGAAACATTGCTGTCATATTTACATTTCTATTCTGACCACCACAAGTGTCAGAAAAAAGATTTATTGTTTTTTCGCTAGCAGTTTTTTCAGAAAATCAAAGACACCGGATGCTGTTTCGATTGAGCCACGAGCACCTATTCCCTCGTGCCACATATAACAGTACGCAATTTTTTCTCTAGACTTAGTATGGTAAAGTTGCAAATACCTAATTTCTTTCGATAAAATAAAGCTTTTGCTAAATAAAGTACAGCTTGTAAGTCGAATTCGGCTAGGTGGCATTCTCTCTTTAATGCTTCTTTTTTTATACCATTCTTTAACTTGCTGCGTAGCTGAATCTTGGCGTCTGATATGACGCAAATGTTCAAAAATTCATGTTCAATTTTATTCTGCACCTTTTCATCCGCAGACATGCGTTCATATTGTTCATAAAACAAATGTCTTTTTTCTTTTTCACGTGCCTATCTGTTTCCGGATGTTGGCGATCATATTGGCTATAATGACTTTGTTGACTGCAGCTCTGAAAAGTCCTGTTGTTGTCGTTCCAAACCACGTTCTCAGTCTTTTTTAGGCGTATAAAAGGCCAAATTAAATTCTTTTGTAATAAATCGCGATAAAGCCATTGTTTTTCTGGTTTTAGTTTTTCCTCGTTGCATTTCTCTAAATAAAAGTCGTACATTTTCTGTATATTACGGTTTTTTTTCTAAATACCCTTTGTTGAGTCCTTTCTACAATAATGAGCAGGCATTACAGGTAATGACCGAATATGAGACCGAATGAAATCCCTGACACTATTTCTGACACTAAATAAAATACAATTTTGTCATTAGGAAACCGTAGATAACTCAAAACAGCTGTTTTTGTAGTTACACCCTTCCGACTCTAAACCCTCGACTTACGAAGAATAGTATATTAGCAGACGAGCAAAAGAAAGGAAGGAAAAAAATTGCTCAGTAGTTTCATTTAATTTTGTTTTGAAAAATAAAGGGACGAATCAACATGTATTTACATAACCTCACTAATTAATATACAGTTGCTAACAATATTGAGTGTACACCCTATAAAAGCATAAATCATTTCTTAAAAATTATAATTTGATTTTTAAGACTATTGCATCTTAATAGCTAAATGTAATTTAAGTTTTTGGTTTATTTTATTAATTAAAAATTACATAAGCAAAATTGTCACTATTACACGCGACAAAATTGAGCGTACGGAAACCTCCGCAACGGAAAGCTCTAACGAAGTGAAATTTTAACTGGTGATTCTGATACAAATTCTTAGGTCAACGCCGCTATTCCCAGCTCTAAGTACATTCCCAAAAATATTTTATTAATAAATCAACAAATTTCAGGGCAAAGTGTTTTACTTAAGTATCTAAAATCTGTAAAATTTTCAAAAAAATTTAAATTGTGATAACATCCGATGTCGTCAAATATGTTGATAATTTATAAAACAGAAAGTTTCCTTTTTATAATTTTAGTAAAACAAATACCGCCATTTACATTGTACCAATATGTTCCACCAATAATAATTATTATTATAACCAATTATAATTGGTGGAACATATATGAACAGTTTTAACTGTATTATAATATGTTGTGTTTTTTTATCTAGATTCAAATCCTTTCTGAAAAAGCGAAGATACGGTCATGTGAGAAAGGCAAGTGGACTCCTAATTTACCCGAATGCGAACCAAATGAGTTTTTGTATTAAGTAAGTATATAAGTATCACGTTCATGGTATCATTAAATTGTCAGTTTATAATTTTGCGGTTAATGGTACCACTTTCATAGCTAAAAATTAAATAAAGAAATTTGTTGTAGGCTGCGTACAGTGGATCCGTTTTCGGACGAACGAGAATTCTATCCTTCACTATTGCCGATCACTCGCATCTATGAGTCTCTGTCAAACTTTCAGTTCGTCGCAATTCGTCCGAAAACGGATCCACTGCACGCGCAGCTATATTTATTAGCTTATTGGTTGAAGTTTATTATTATTATTAGTAGTACAAACGTTTCATTCGGGGACTATCCTTGGCATGTTGGAATATACACTAGGACAGAGAAGTATCGCTGTGGTAGTTCCATTGTCGCTTGGAATACTATATTAACTGGTATGTATACTTTAATCATGGCATGATGAATAATATATTAGTGAACTTTTAGCTGCCCATTGCGTTGCGTTTCGTGACGACGGAGACGAACTTCCTCAATATTCTAATGTAAGTTATTTTATATTTTTAGGAAATCTAAACCTTTACAGTACTTTACAGGTCCGTAAAATATTTGTACCTCAGAGATATGAGAGTACGAATGAACTAAATAGTAGCTATTATATAGCAGTTATCAGATTGGATCATTCTTTCATGTTAACTTCAAGTATGCAATCAGTGTATACAGAATTACCTGAAGAATTCTCATATACCAACTACTTGATAAACAACAATGGCATTGGTAGTTTATACATCTTTAAACTCAACTATTGGATCAAAGAATGTATTAAGGCAAATTTATATGGTAGTTACGATACACGTGAGAAAAAAATACATTATTCATGGTAAGAAATATTTTGATCTTTGATATCTTAGTTTTCATCTCATTTTTCCTGATTATATTTTTCATGAAATCTAAAAATTTACCTTAAAATTCTGACTGTAAGATCAACCATCAGTTTGTCGTCAGATTAGCTTCCACCATTTTGCCGATGATAACGGTAACGAATTAATTAGATTACATGAAAACGCATACCAAGAGATTATCTTGCTAGAACTCAATGTTATGGAGATAAACAGGATTGTAAACCTAACCTATGTATTACGTTGAGCAACTGCTCTTCAATCAAATCATTTAAAAACTACTACCAAAATTTCTATTTCACTAAAGAAATTAACTAATTTTATGTTTTTATAAATAATTCTAATATCTATAGCATTTTTTCGAGAACTGATTTTAAGCTATAATATTCTCAAATAAATAATGAACCCATACTATTTGTAAAAATGCATGTTCGAATTTTTATGTATTAATATCCATTTAAAATATAATATTTGTTATATTTTAGGTTACGGGTTGGGATTACACTCAAGAATGCCAAGTTTTATCTGGTGCCAACAACAAGTCCCCTACACCCCAGAAGCAGGCACCGTGAACAGCATGAGTGCCTGAAGGAAGTCGAGCATTGTCACTGGCAGGCATAGGAGAAAGGAGACGGTCTAGATCTCCAGCAATAGAGAGGCCCTCGAGGCGGCAAAAGCGGGCAATTTCAACGCCATTTTCTGGACGCCCAACGAGGAAGACAAGACTATTGGAACCGGTAATTGTCTAAATGACCAAGGCTGCCGAAAATGGGAGCAGCTACCAGGTGGCAAGTTGAAAGACGACGCCGTCCGAGAGTTCATTAGGATGTACATAGCATACTCTCATGATAAGAACGATGGACACGGCCACAGCAGCATGTCCGTGAGATGCAAAACCTACAGAAATGGGTTGCCAATAAAACACCGAGTGCTTAATGAACTTAAAGGCATACAGCATTCCGGGGGATATGGAGGCGGACCCAAAACTCTGTGTATGATAATTAGTACAGACAACGTCCTATGGCTGGAAATCACTAGAAGAGCTCACGCAGGCTACACGAGCCCCCTGCAAGATCCGTCCCCAAAGAGGAATCAGATCCCTTGTCTACAGGCGAACCTCTAAACTGCGAGAAAAGCATACGACCTGCTAGCGGTGACAGCAAAGAACATTAGGTTAGATATTGAACCTTGTTTACTCTACAGACTTTCTAAGAGACAAAACGGACAGAGTTGTGATCTACCTGCCACCTGCTACCAAGGGTGTTCAGGGCAGCGGGAGTGGAGAGGGATACATATGGGCTAACATTTATCGTATACTCTGTCAGATACCCTCAACGAGTTCCAGAGACAACTGGATCTGCTTAGCATTCAGGTCAGGAGAATCACTGGGATAGTAATAGCCGGCGGTGATTTTAACGCCAAGTCGCCGGAGTGGGGTTCCCAAAAAAAAAATTTTTGAGGTCAGGCGCTTGCCGACATCTTGGGCGCCATGGACCTAAGGATGTGCAACGTCCGAAGAGGGTAGGATCGATAGTGTCTTCCATAAAGTACCTCCACAGAGTTACCGAGTGGGTGGTTCTGGACACTGAGAACTTCAGGCACTACCGGTACATGTTCTTCTGCGTGGAGGTAGCAGAACAAACACCAAAAGGGAAACCCTCCAGAGGATGGTCGGCGCGCAAGCAAGGGCGTGGGCAAGTTCAGGAGTATCCGTGAGCCCAATGATGAAGAGCTGATAGTGGGAATAAGCCTGGCCTGTGGTAGGCGATGCTCAGACGAGCCGGTCCTCGCAAAATTTTAGAATTCTTTATCACTTACATAGCATCATGGCAAAGTTATGCAACATTATCAAATTAAAAATGGTATATTAAAAAATTTGATACTCAAGAATTCAGCGTTTGATGGTAAGAAATTCTTGTTTTATTTGTTCGATTAAGATAACTTTTTTGTTTTTAATTAGATTTTTAAAAGAAGAGAAAGAGCGAAAGGAAACCAGTTTAGCACAAAAAGAAAACGAGGAGGAAACCAATTTAATACAAGATGAAACAAAATTTTTAATTTAGAACAGAATGTCTGGGATGAAATGAAGAAAATTATTAATAATAACGATGCTTTAGATGATGTTGTTATCAAACAATTAGATGAACGAACGAATGATGATGAACATAAAAATATTTTTGACTTTGAAAACTGAGATATCCGATTCCTTTATTGAAGATATGAATTTATAATACATTGAAAAAAGATTAAATGAAATAAAATTTATGAAAAGCAAAAGTTGTAAATATAATATTGAAATATAAAGAAAAGATAAAATTGAATAATTTAGGTTAATAAAAAAAGAAAATGTGATTCAACATTTATTTATTTAGGGATGGACTACTTTGCACGATCACTAAAGAACAAATAGCAATAAAAGTAACAAATTATAAATATAAAATTGTTAGTAGAATTTAGTGATGTTAAATTATCGTTTTAAGTTTTACATTTAATTTTTGTTTTAATATTGTAAATAATTATAAAAATAATTGCAAATAAAAAAATTAATTGCATAGGTAATTATTTTCTATTATATAAGACGGAAACTAAGAATTCCTAATATATTAAATATAAATTTGTTTACTAAAAGAACATAATCTTTTAACTTGTTTTAAATACGACTCACCTTCGTATAACCTTAGTTTGTTTACCTTAAAACACTAAAACACTTTCTGTTTTAGCAATAACTCGCCTCAGGGCTGCTGCTTCTTAAAATATGATTTGATTTGTCCGGCTAGCTCTAATTGTAAAATTTAGTAAAGAATAGTTTTGAATTTGTTTGATTGGAAGTTTTATCTTTAATTTAAGCATGGCAAATTATTTTCTACACCCTGTGTATTTCTAATTTTATCAAGTAGCAATGTAAAAATCATGAACGACATATTTTAACAAAACAATAATTAAACAATGGCAACCTAGATCTAAAAATTTGTAACATTAAATTTAACAAGATTTATTATTAATAAAATTTTTAAATTTTTAAACTTCTTTCTTCTTTGTATTTTAAAACAACCCTGCTTACTTCTTTTCCGTGATGGTTCGGAAAATAACCGATCCACTATGACCTTGTTGCTTCTCACAAAAGAATTGTAGTTTAAAGTTTAAACTTGAGTCTTGATGCATTTAATTTCACTTTTGCGAAATTAATGTAGAAAATTTGAACAATTTAAAAAAATTTGTAGGTTCGTTTACCTTAAGCATCAATTGTCTCGATCGGATCCCAAAATCTACCTTAATGAACTGTTGGTGCAAGTTTAACCTCTCTTTCACGTGGAACCACAAAGTTTTCTGATTCATCGACTTCACAGACCTTTACGATAGGTATTTTCTTCCTTGTTCCTCTATAACAATCCCTCACTTCTTATTTATACCTTTTTGCACTTTATTCAATAATTATTCATTTTATTTTCACTAATTTTAGGACACCGGCAAAACTAACGTGCCGTTTTGCACTCATTAAACTCAATTACTACTACCCTCTAACAACTTCCGCCTACTTATTATTGTTCTCCCACAACCAATTTATCACAGGAGGCATATATAGGATGCGGCGTTGTAAGTATTCACTTTTGTTACCTTTTAACACTTTAACATTTTTATCATCTACTTAAACTAAATTGATAAAGTTTTTTCACAAAATAGGTACTTAAATTACAATTACATTTGGTTTTTATGGTTTTTCATTCTTTTTACATTTTTTTATATTCACACGTATGACCTCGATTCTCAAAATCTTTGCCTTGTCAAATTACATTCAAAAGTTTAATGCAAAATTCTTTACACAATTTTAATGCTAGTTTGCATCAGCTGATAACATGACAATATAGACACTTGACCAGGCGTAACCCTCAAAATTTTTTGTATGAATTTTTGAGTTTGAAATGTAACTCAGAAATATGTACAACAGAATTTAAAAATTTTGAGGTTATGCCGATTAATGCCGATTTCTTTACTCATAGTTATCTTCAACTTAGCACCAAGAAAATCTCTCAAGCCTTCAAGACGAAAACCTAGATTCTCAAGACAAATCTCTCCTAGAAGACTTTTTAGATCCACTGGCCACAAACCTAGCGGCCCCGTGCACTGATGAATCAATACATGCTTCAATTATTCCATGAGGATGGGAAAATACAAAAGCGAAGACTGGGGTTGGCTCGACGATATCTGCAGGGCGGAAATCAAAAGACATTGTACCTCCCGCAGGAGGCAGCAAACGATTACATCTATGGCCCAGAATCTGATCTTGATTGACACAGCATATAAACTGCTGTCCTCGCCAGATCCAATTATCCGCCAAATGGTGTGGAATGAGCTAAAAGGACGGTGGCATTCCGAGCCGGAATAGAATAACTCATAACAATAGAACCCATGGGAAATACTAGACGCTACAAAAACGTTTGTATATCCGGCTTTTAACTATGCAATGAGGATGGGAACGTATGATTATCAGCGCAGAAAAGGGTGTACGAGATCTTCTTTGCCAACTTTGTTGGCATCCCAATAGTGGCCAAACTATCGGACTTTGCCATGATAGACACCGCGTTCAAACTGAAGATTTGGAACATCTGAGAGCGGAGGATCCGAGAGGGACTCAATGGCGGAGCTCGTTGCCGAGTACGGATTGGTCGTTCTCAACCAGGGCGAGCAGCCGACGTTCGATAGGGAAGATCCAGGTTCATCCTCGACGTGACCTTGGCAGCACAGGCGCAGTTACGCCGGGTTGCGGAGTGGAGGGTCCTGGACGAAGAGACGGCCAGTGATCACCGCTACAATCAATTCCAGGTTACCAGCACAATGGGCACTAAATCAGCACTTGTAAGATGGGCCTAAAAAACTAAATGAAGAGAAACTCGTCGAATTCCTGGTCAACAGGGGCCGGGGACGCCTCCGGTCTATCTCTAGATGTATTACTGCAATCGGCATGCCGCAGTTGCATTCCAACAACATCCAGCAGGCGGCCACCAGTTTACTAGTGGACGGAACAGATTGAGGCTCTCCGCAGGAACTGCTCCAAAGCCAGACGCACCTACTATCGAGCGTTGACCGAAAACAGGAACGACACGGAACAGCTTAGGTCGAACCTGAAAAGGCGAGAGGAAATCTCATCAGAGCAAAGAGAGCAAATGCTATCGAGAAGAGCTGGGACGCGTTAATTCAAGAGCTCGACGCAGACGTTTGGGGCAAGGCCTATAGAATTGTGACCAAACGTGGTTCGGGTATCGAGGAGGGGCAACTCGAGTCGATACTCACTGAACTATTCCGCAACTGTGCGGGAATGTCCAATCAATTTCGGGGAGCAACCACGGGCGCTCGGACACCCCGATCCCTCTGTTCGCTGAAGCCGAGCTGATGATGACTTTAGCGGAATTAAGCTAAACAGGGCACCCGGTCCGGATGGAGTTACGGCGATGCTGGTCAGGAGGGTGAGAGAAACGCAGCCAATGCACTTCCTTACCGCTTTCAATTACATCTTGAAAGCGCCACTTACCCTAACACCTGGAAGGAGTCGGACTTCGTTCTGATCTCCAAGGAACTCGAACCCACCGGACAGCCGAACTATTACCGCCCGCTGTGCCTCCTAAGCCATACCGAGAAGCTGTTTGAATGATGCTCTTGGCAAGAGTCCAGGCAGAAGTAGTCGAGGGGAAGGATTATCCAAGAGACAATACGGCTTCCGTAAGAAGAAGTCGATGACAGACGCGATTGACAACATAGTCAAGCTAGCTCGAGATGCCAAGAAGGGTACCAGGAGGTTTCCACTCCTAGTGGCCATGGACGTAGAGAATGCCTTCAATACGGCGAGGTGGGGCAATATAACAGCCGATATGTCCCGTAGAGGTTTAAGCCTCTACATACGTAACATCATAGAGAGCTATTTCCGAGAGAGATGGGTTACCGCGCAAGAAACTGAACAGTCTATTAGGTTCCAAATGACCAGAGGAGTTCCGCAAGTGCTAGGTCCTACTACTACCACTCTGGTGGTGTTGGCGAAGACAGATGAAGAAGTCCGGAGGAAGGCGGAGGTAGCAGTGCGGGACGTCTGCAGTTAGCTTTGTGAGAGGGGTATGTCGATTGTCCCGCACAATACCGAGATGCTCCTGGCAAGCGGCAATCCGGATTGAAGAGGACCGTACCGTCAACCTTTCCGAAAATATAGCCATCAAAATCTTAGACATGCAGGTCGACAAGCATCTAAAATTCGGCGACCATGTTGGGTCATGTAACCGACCGGGTCACGAGGGCGGCGACGGCCATCTCCAAGCTTCTCCCAAATGTCGGCGGACCATCTGATTAATGCTTTGGTATCGTCCATCTTGATCCACATTAATTATTATGTTATTGTTGGGATAATAAGTTCCAATGCTACCAACAGATAGCGCAAGTGTACATGTCGCAAGTTAATGTATCGTCATCTCCTAATATAGAGGCGCCCGTATGTTGTCATAGTGTGTAAGTAGGACCACTCACTTTGGCAGGCGGTCAATTATTTTATTATATTGTAGTGTTACTTTAGTATTAAATGTTTACTTATATTGTTGTTATGTGTTTCTCTTCGTTTACTGCTAACCTTTCCCAATAGTTTCCATTGTGGATTTATTTATGTATTTGATTAAAATTAGTTTCTGTAATATTTTTGAACTATCTGAATTGTTATTTAATCTACTTAAAGGTGATCTATCGTGAGTGATACTCGTATAATATTATTAACATGTATTTAAAATTATAAAACAATAGGAAATTTTAATAAAGGAAAATAATATTTACTTACAAAACTAATGTGGTTACTAATAGCAATCTGATGGTGAATTGTCTATGTAGTTTCCTTGGTTTCTACAGTTGCGTACCGTCAGGAAGTCGAAGTCCCTCAGTGGACCAAAGTGGATCTTGCACCAATTTTTCAGTTCAATTTTCAATTAAAGATTTAAAAATCTCCGGTACTTCGATAGTGCCGTTTGGACATCCTGTTCGCAGCGCCAATTATATTTATTGATATCAAAAATTTGTTTTAAAAAATTTTTATTTTAAATTATTACAAATTTATGGCTTGAGACCTCGCTAGTTTAACACCAATTTGAAGACTGATTACAAAAATTAATTATCCATAAAATCTAACTATTATTTTAATTTTTTTATGTGTATCTGGCATTGTTATCTTTCTTAATTTACAAACAGAATGGTAAAAATCGCAATCAGGGTTGACGGACTCTCGCCAAATAGTCATTGGTTCTGGTATCGGCTTCTTTTGTATTATGAGATGTGATTGCAATAATTTAAAAGTTTTGACGTATCCACGTAACATATAAGCTAGAAACGGTCTTAAAAATGCGATTTTTGACGTGGATACGTCTATAAAATCGTCAGAATGTTCTAAAATTAAATAAAAATTGGTAGCGTCAGAAAACTCGAACTCGAAAGTACACTTTTTGCTAAAAAAATTGCTTTACCAAACGAAAGAGCACTAAAATTCTAGACTTTTAAGGTCAGGATGGTCCTTTAATAAGCCCACAAATTAAATTTGAAATTAACATATTCCCATAAGAAATACATGTAAATGTATTATTGCGCAACATTACGTCATTATTGTGTCCATTCTATCAACGGTGCGTGTGCTGTGTAGGTGGGTCAACACCGATTTGGTGACACCGTAGAGAGTAGACGTGTTTTCGTGCTTCGACTTTTGACAGTATTTTTCAATACTTTTATAACAAAGCAGCACTTTACAGTACTAAATGGAAAGAGTAGTGATAATCAGCAATCAGTAGTGATAAATAAATGAGGTAAAAGTGGTTAAAGTAATTAAAATGCAGTGATTGTGCGGAAACAAGGTAAGGGCGACGATTTTATAATCCTGGTGGTAGCCACGTCTGCAGAACCCCAAATAGCAATATTTGGAGTTTCCCAGGGGGGCGCAAGCTGGGAAAAATTAATAAAATCAATCAGTTTTCAGAATTTATTTGCAGTTACGATACACGTCAAAATTTAATACAAGGTGATCGATCACTCACATAACTTCAGATTATTGTGCAAACCAACACAAATCGAACAAGTGCCTTTCAAAAATTTGTTGTATTATTATTAACATGTGCAATTACAGAAATTCGAATTGTACTGCCACTAAAACGTACGTCAAGATTGTAGATAACATCTGAAAGTAAAACATGACTTGGATTAATATAGAGCTTTTTTTTTATTTTATAGTCAGTTTAACAAATCCAAAATATTTACTTACAGTTGGAAATAGTTGCGTATCTACGGGTAGAATCTCTGATGCTTTTATATCTTGAGGATATTTATTAACAATAAAGAAGAAGATTTCAAACTGAAAAATAACATGTAATACTTTTTAAAGATGAATTGTATAACTTAAAACTGCATAACTTACTTATGCCCGATTTCTTCACCTAGAGATATCTATTAGATAATCTATCTATAAGATAAATTAACAAAGTAGCCAATCATATTTCTGATTATTTTGTTTTGCTGCCTTCTGATTGGTTACTTCGTTAATTTATCTATTAGATAGGTCATTTAAGAGATATTTCTAGGTGAAGAAATCGCGAATTAGTTGTGTAAATTTCTATACTAAATTTATGTAAAGATAGAACAAACCTGTAATTTTTCAGCAGCATTTAGTTTACTTAACGGAAATTTTTGCAATATCCCGAGTATTTCATCTTTCTGAAAAACATAATTACATTGATTTCTGACAAATATTATAATTTTTCTTTAAAATAAAAAAATTAAATTAGTATATGCCATATAGTTTACACCAGCGATTTTCGCATCTAATGTAAAGCATAGTACACTGTGGATTAAAGTTAAATTGTTTTCAAAAAAAGTGTAATTCTTCTTTTAAAAGATTTTATTTCCTTACAACCCTGCAGCGCAAGGGATGGTTCTTGCTTAATTCTGTGCGATCAGGAACTAAAAACGTCAAAACCAAAATGATCTGGAAATATGAGGGCGCCACTACTGTAAAATTTCGGTTTTACAGGTGCTTTTGGCGATGTTATTTTTTTTCAAAGCTCATTTTTGCTTTCATATCGTATCAAGCAATTAAACGCTCATTGCTTTGCTCATTGTTTGCTTGTGCATAATAATGTGTATTAAAAAAGTTTGAATATTTTTATATTCTAAATCGGATAAATACTTCATTGTTGGTAAACAAATATTTAGAGACTTCCAGTATCGATAATATATTTCCTTCTAATTTTTTAATAACAATGTACCATCGATTAATTACCTTAATTGCAGTCGGCGGTTCCAAAGATTTTGGCACATTTCAAATTCAAATTATAAAATTGATATTACAAATTGGACAGACTGAAAAAATGTCAATTGCAAGTTTGATGTGAGATAAAGTACCGCACGTGATATTTTTCATTACTATGACGAATAACTTGCAAGTCATATTGCTGCATTCGAACGGACCAACAAGCTAACCCTTCCGTTGGTTTTTTGAAATTGTTTAATCGCTAGATGAAAAAGTGATAGTCAGTTATGATTTCAGACTATCCACATAAAGTTTTATTTTATAATAAAATTACTAAACTAATAGTACTACATAATATGTATATAAAATATTTAGTTTTTATTAGGTACTTACCAAGAAGATCGCTTCAGTAAATTGAGCTATTGTATATCCTGAACCGCTTATTGCAAATAACAATACGGTTTCGATAGCCAAAAATCTAAAAGTAATTGAAATTCCATATACGACATTAAGTATTATTAAGAAAATACTGATAATGAAAAGATTAATCCATAGTTGATCAACAGCAACATCAAAGGATTTACGCAATCGGAAAATGCCTTCATTAGCTTGACTAATGCAATATACATGTCGGTATATGTTTTAAATAAATTTTGTGTGTTAACTAAGGGCAATGCAACTATGCAATTATTTTCGTTCGTAAAAGTCCAATTTGTCCTTGCTGTATTAAAGTTTCTAAATCGATTTTAAGGAAAGTGGCATACTGAACATTACAAAATGGCAAAAATCGAAAATAACAATACCACATAAAACATTCCAATTACAGCATTCAAGGAATAAATATTCCAATTTTCTCAATTATATTGCAGTTGGGTGTAAAGTCGGTAAAAATATGCCTGGAAATATTAATAAATTCAACAAGAACCATACCATGAAACCTGTATGTATTTAGTCGCAAATTAGTAATAATATCCGTTGTTAACACGTAATGTGATGTAAATTTGTGAAAATCTTTTAACATGCCGTCAAAATACATTAGCACTCTATCCATTTTTGGAAATTTAACTAAGCACTGCATAATTAGCATTAATGCAATTTCGTACACTAGTAATTCAGGACACAATAGTAGCAGATCGTGTAAAAAATTCTTATTTTTTAATTTTGCTGAAAATTCTCACTACGCCAAAGTAGTGAGAAAAACATATTGTAATTATAGATAAAATTGCAGGAACTGCCTTTAATTTCCAAAACGTTGGTTCTTTTATTGGAACTATTACGTTGTTTGCATGATTACAAGCTAAATTTGTTTTTGTTATTCCAAAGAAGTTGAAGTAATTCAATGGAAAACCAACAAAACAATGTAGACAATTTTGTGTTACCCGATGAGCCATTTCAAGATTTTCTTTTAAGGTATTACACTGCTTTGTAACAATATCGAATTGAACTGAAATTTTAAAAACAATTTAAAATATTCAAATTGATCAAACTTGAAATAAGAAAAATAAACAAAAATTATTTGTAATTACGGTGTGTACATAAAAGTTACTGACGAAAATTATATTTTATATTTATTGATTGTATCAATTATTGATTAATTTAATTTTAAGTATTGGTTTAATGTTTAAAAATCAATATGCTGTGTTATTCGGATTAAAACTAGTATTTTGTTTTATTACAAATTGTTTAATAAATATTTTCAAGTTTTAAAATTTCGAGTTAGGAAATTGGCTTGGTAGCATATTGAATAATTATTTGCTGCAATACTAACCTACACTAAACTAAATATGAACTTAAATACAACGAACTGAAACTTTGCGTTGACGAAATCGTCCGTCAAAACTGCTCCACCGATGGCTTTCGTTGTAACCACAATAACGTATTCATTAAAAATGCTTGGGTCAACCGTTTCAACGAAAACAGATTCGTTAAAATTAATACGTTAAGTTCTTTTATATAAAGAACGCCGATAAGTTTCTGATGACTGCTCTTCATTAATATAAAAATTATGGGTATTTATTTTAAAGTATAATTTTCGTAATTTTACGAATAAAGATATTAATTTAAAGATATTTAGTAATTAATTCAAAGAATTATATACTCTGTTACAGTTATCCTCGTACATTATTCTTACGTATATTTTTCGAAGTGTAACGAATAAAATTGTTCTTAGTGGACAATAAAATTGGACAGAAAATACCAAAAATGCAAGGATAAATCTTTTCACGAAAATATAGTTGATTTTTTATTTAATAAAAATATGACCATAGATATGACAACTATGTATTTGATGTTTTGTTCACAATTTAAAATTAACGTTAAAACTCTTAAATTTAAAATAAAGTTAAAAGATTTTTAATTTCTAATAAATAAAAACCAACTGTATTTTCGTGTATAGATTATTTCTTGCATTTTTAATATTTTTTATAGAATGTTTTGACAATTATAAAAAACCTTCACTACATCAACGCCGGAACCATTGATTATATTAACATTATAATTTGAACTACTAAAGAGCTTTAGATTTAATAAATCAATTTTTTCTGGAAATTAGGGACAAAATTATTTTATTTATAGAATCATGTCTTTTTGAATTATTTGCATTATAGAACACTCTAAGGTGCTTCACAAAAGGTTTTACAGCATAAAGAAAATCAACAGTAGTTATTTTTAAAAATTTATTTCAATTTATCGAATTCTAAGTATAACAACTTTTAGAAATATTTTACTCGGTTTAAAATTTAAAAAAATACGTGTATAAAATTATAAAACATTAGAGATTTTTTGTATAATTTAAATTAAACAAATAAAATATTTTAAAAAGAATATCCTCTTAAAAATTATTAATTTGATATCTCATGCTATTAAAAAATATATAAATTTCCTTAATTGAAAAAATATCGGTATCGATTCGATATAACAAAGGTTGTATGTTTTCTTTCGTGTTTTCAAAAAATGTATGTGGTCTTCTATCGCGTTGTAACATTTTCCAATGTATAAGAACCGTACAAAGCCAAAAATAGACATTCAGTTCTTGAATCTGAAATAAAAAATTTATTGTAAATATAAACTTAGCGTAATTATAATACATGTAGGGGACTTACTATTAAAAATATTTGCATTATTTTGAAGATGTTCCATCAAACTTCTTGTAGTTTTATATTGTTTACACTATTTAACGAAACGTTTACTATATATTTTGATAAATTTTATCCCAATTTTTTTAATTAAATTATCACCATTACTAAATGCAATATTAAAATTTAAATCAATCTGTAATCAATCGATATTGGCTGCAGGCTTTCCAAGTATTGTCGAATTCTTCAGTAGTTAAATTTTCCAACTTCACAGCTCTAAGACAGGTTTCTGCCTCAATTTCTGGTTCTAAAAACTACTAATTTTAAGATTTTATTCCTATGGTATTTGATTGGTTTAAAAAATAATTTAATATTACATAATTCACCACCGATCTATCACTTATTTAGTATACATATATAAAAATAGTTTAAAAAGTAAAAACAGTAAATTACCATTAAAGTGTTTTAAAAGAAATTCCTGATCCCAGCTTGTTATAACAACTTTCTTAAATCCTCCGTGTTATGGCTGCGATATATCCATTAATACAGGATGATTTTGTGGTTCCATATTTAGATCATTAACCATAGTATCGACACAAAGAAAACGTCTGTCAGTTATATACGATTTTAGGATTCTGTAGTAGTTATGTGATAGTTTCTTTTTATTTTGTATAGCAAACCTTCGTGCCAGACCTTATCGAAGGCCTGGGCAACATCGAGAAACGCTGCGGTACAATAACTGTGCCTGGTGGATTTTTGTTACAATTCTATGAACCTGTTCTATAGTACCGTGTCTTTGCCTGAAACCAAATTGGTGATCGGGAATTAAATTTTGTCCTTCTAAGATTGGTTTTAATCCTTTTAGGAACATATTCTCAATTAGCTTTGATAATATTGGTAGAAGACTAATCAGCCTGTACGATTTTACATCCTCAATTGAGTTGCCCGGTTTTGGAATGAGAATCATTTGGGCGACTTTCCATTGCTCTGGGAAGTATTCCAACCTTAAGACAGCATTAAACAGCTGAGTTACGTATTTTAACCCCTTATCTGATAGCTCTTTTAGTATTTTTCCAGTTATAAGAACGTATCCCGGAGCTTTTCTTGGACTTAGGTCGTTTTTAATGACAAATTTAATTTCAGTTATTTTGAAACGTTTAATTGGTAGTTCCAGCTGATCGGTGCATCCAGGAATCACCTTACTTCCGCCTCCTGGTCCAGATTTTCGGGTTTGGACGGTGCAAAACTTTACCTAGATATCTTGCAAACAACGCCGCTTTTTCACTGTTACTTTTGCCCGATCGTCATTTTCCATCAAGAGGGTGGACAAATATCTTGATAACGTTGTAATCTTTTGTTGCCTTCCAGAGTGAATAGTCCGTGGCTATAGTTGCAGTTAATATGAGTAAAATAATGATAAAATGAGTTAGTATAGTAAAAATATGGTCATACAGTCATAAATGTACGTAATATTAGACAAAGACAAACTAAAACCCACTCCCGATGTTCTATGTTGAACTTAAACCACAAGAAAATAATGGAGATATCTATAAACTAAAAACAATCAACAATAGCCAAATTGAATTTGAACCACCTCGTCCAAAAAGAAATACCCCAATGCACTAAGTGCCAGCGATATGGATACACTAAAGTTTCTGTCATCATCATTACAAAATGAAAAATTTTGTAAGAATATACCTTTAATCCAAAACCCTTAATCTATTTTTAGATTTTATCCAAAAATAAGTTGGTGAAATATCTACATATATTATACAAATCATTGAAATTAAATTTCTAATAATCATAGAATGTTGTTGAATGAAGCAATGACAATGATTTATTAAAATAACTCTTTCTTATAATTGATTTAACTAAAATTGATATGTTTAATTGAATTTAAATTAGATGAAATTACTAAATCGGTTGTTTAAAATTTATAAATATTTTAAACGAATTATATAAAACTTTAAATAAACTATATAATTTCAATTCATTTAATTAACTTTAGATGAAAATGTAAATTTATTTTTTCTGTGTACCCATTTGATATTGTTTCTTCCTGTCCTATCTATCTAGTTTCCTGTAGGCAGCAATTTCTATTTCGTAACTGCTTAATTCCTTCGCCACTTCATTAACCTTTCCAGATTTGAGAAGAGTTCTGACCTTCCATCTTGCTAATTTTTTGTTTTTTTTCTTGTTTTTCTTTTTATTTTATCTACTTTTCCAGTTGCATCCGCACGTTTTATCTTCTTTAATCATATTCATTGCCTTGTCGGTTTCTTCCTCTGAAGTATGTATTTGTCTGAGAGGACCTAGATACCCCGTCCTTCTTTAGTTTTTTGGTGTTTGATACATGTTGCTTCTCAGCTTTAGATGATTATCATCCCTATCCCATATGAATACTTAATCCTGGTTGTATAATTTTTGGTATCCCACTATTCCTCATTCTCCATTCTTCGTTGAGTCCTTAGCAATAGCCCTATCTTGTTTTGAATATCTTTCTCTTGACTTTTCTTCTTTTAAACTTAGTGGATTACTTGCCAATTTTCTTATACTGTCGTTAAATTTTTCGATCGCAGTGGTTGTTAATTTTATTTGTTTCTTCATTTATAATTTTAGTTCCTTTTGGTTTTTGATAGTCTTGTCATACCTTTGGGAATCTTGGTTGTCCAGATTTCCACTTATTGATTTCACTATCGATCCGGGTCCATTGATTAATCCTCTTTCTTGTCTCTTTGATAGTTCTGAATCCAAAACATCGAATTTTCCTTTTATTTGTTTTATTATATTATCTGATGTGTAATTTATGAAAATTTACCATTTCTCTCAAGTGACCTTTACCGTTTTCGTTTCTCGAATATACTCAACTTATTGATTTAAAATTATCTACTAGGTTAAAATATTCCATACTAAGTTGTTCTAAGTCTACTATTTTAATTAAAGTCTAATAACTATCTTTATTTGGAAGGATTCCGGGGGTGTCATCTAGTTTGTTAATGTGGATGGCTGCGGAACATCTTCCTGCCCAGCATTTGTAACAATAGGTTTTCTTAGTAATCTCAAGCGAACCCGTTGTACCTGGTTATTATTATTATTTTTTGAATCAGCCGTGTTATCATCAAAGATTTTTTGTATTGCATACGGTCCATCGAATTTGCCTCTAGTTTTTTCTCTAATATTGCTGGTTATTTTTTGCATATATTGTTTGGTTAAGCTTGAAGGCATGAACTTCCGCCGGATTCCGAGTTTGCACCACATCTTCTTTTGTTGCATGAATTTTTTCTTTCACCTTTTCGTAGATTAAATTTAATTTGGTTTTATGATCATTAATGTAGTCCTTATAAAAACTAGTATCCAAAAATATGTAAAATGGGTCTCGAGTATTTGTGTATCTTAGGGTGATTTCAAGAGAGGTGTAACCCTGTGGGCACATGAATTGAACTGTTGTATGCTATAAGAGCGCATTTCATTAAAATCTTGATATCCGATTCCCTATCCTGTGATCTCATGATTCGTAGATGTTTAATAAAATTCTAGAATGCAATCTTTCGATCATTCCATTTGAGGGTGAATTTCGCGGTGTCGTAATTTTTTTTTTATTTCGTTTTCGCTTCCTGTATTAGGTTATTATTTATTGATAAATAAATTATAAATAAAAGATGAAAGATAAAAATTATTTATTGATAAATAATAACTGCATAATTGATTATCAAGTTTAAATGGTATAATTTCTGTTGTTGATATACAGTGGCGGCAATGATGCGGGTACCGTCGAGCATGTTCGATAATAATCGAGTGTATCGACTTAAATTTGTCAAAACGGATATTATTATAGCCCCATAAAGTACTCCTTATCCAGTTTAAACTTTTAAATAATATTATATTTACCAAAGAAATGGTTCAAAATTATTAACGAATTATGGTTAATTTAAGAATGCAAATATTTTATAAAAAGCATAAAAAATATTTTTATGTTAAAATTTATTACAAACAGAAATACAATAGTAATAAATCTTTGAATACTTCGTTGTACCACTTTAGCTTCTATTACACATTGTAAAAGCCGAAATCGACTTAACTAAATTTTGTAGGTAATCATCCCTAATTTATGTTTCCATACAAATTTCATCATTGCAATAAGTTTAAAACTCTTTGGAATGTTACACCACTTGACGTTGCATAACAGCCACAAACGCTGGATTGATTTAAATCTGCACATTTTTCGGACCATGGGATAACATGAATTCCGCGTTGCATGAAATAATTCGATACCTAAGAAACAAAAATGGAGTTTTAATTTGGAATTTTCAATAAATGTTTTTAAAATAACTACAGGTTAAAATGTAAAAAATAAACTTTTAAAAAAATTAAGTATTACAAAAATAGGACTTACTTTTTTAGCAGTATGGCATGGAGCATTATCATGCTGAAGAAACCACTCTTCAGTTTCAGCACACAAATCCGTAAAAGATGATTCCAAATTGCTTTTTAATATATTGATGTATTTGGATGCATAAACGGTTCCATGTATAAAATTTATTTCTAATTATTATTTAATAATTTAAATCGGTTATTTAAAATATTTCGTCGGAATTATTCGATCTTGAACTATCGTTATCTTTCTCATGCCATACTGCTAAGAAAGTAAGTCCTATTTTGTAATCTAATTTTTAAAAATTTATTTTACATTTTAACCTGTAGTTATTCTAAAACATTTATTGAAAATTCCAAATTAAAACTCGTTTTGTTTTTAGGTATCGAATTATTTCATGCAAACGATTATTATCATGGTCCAAAATGTGCAGATTTAAATCAATCAAAGACGTTTTGCATTTATGCAATCAAGTGTTAAATCTCAAAGAGTTTTCAAACATTATTGCAAATGATGAAATTTATGGTAAACATAAATTAGGGTGATTACCTACAAAATTTAGTTAATCGATTTCGGCTTTTTACAATGTTAATAGAACTAAAGGTGGTACGAAGTATTCAAAGATTTATTACTATTGTATTTCTGTTTCGTAATAAATTTTAACATAAAAATATTTTTTTATGCGTTTTATAAAATATTTGCATTCTTAAATTAACCATAATTCGTTAATTATTTTTGAACCGTGTATTTCTTTGGGTAAATATAATATTATTTAAAAGTTTAAATGGATAAGATATATTGTTATAAAGATGTACAAATTTTTGATTATTATCGAACATTGCTGCACGTACATTTCATATTCGCACTTAACGAAGTACATGGGTAGGTTGTATATCATATTTCAGCTTCCTTGCAAGTGCGTTTAAGTTAAAATCAGTTTTGCTACAAATATTTTTTATTTTGCTAATTAATTAAAAGTCTGTAATTTTATTTGAAAAGTTTAAAATAGTAAATAATGCAGTTTATTTGAATTAATTTGAAATTAGAAGGTTTTCCTTTTCAAAATTTGTTAAAGCTAATATTTATTAATCTGGCATGAATATTAAAATAAAAATTTTGGAGGTAATAAAATTGAATAACCCGATGTTGTTAAGACGCCGACGGGTCATGTTATTGCGCTGCAAAATTACCCCTTGTGGGCAAAGCTTGGCGGTTTTATGGTAATTAATGAAAATTTTAGTTAAACAAAATTTTACAAAAGGAAATCTTTGAAATAAAACAAGTTTTCAAAAGTGGTCATAACCAAATTTTAAATATTGTTTTTGAATAAAATTAAATTAATTAGTATTTTGTAGGTTAAGACTATTTTGAAGCTCTCTAAGAACTTTTCAAGCCTGATTAAAAGACGAGAGATTTTGTAGCCGAAAACTGAACTTAACTTCACTGGATCTTTGTATACATAAATCCTTACCTGCAGCTTTTATTTGAAGTTCAATTAAAAATTAATATAATCAAACAGCTTTCACATTTGTTTTCAGAATTTATTTGCAATTACGATACACGGCAAAATTTAATACAAAGTGATCGATCACTCACATAACTTCAGAATATTGTGCAAACCAACACAAATCGAACAAGTGCCTTTCAAAAATTTGTTGTATTATTATTAACATGTGCAATTACAGAAATTGAATTGTACTGCCACTAAAACGTACGTCAAGATTGTAGATAACATCTGAAAGTAAAACATGACTTGGATTAATATAGAGCATTTTTTTATTTTATAGTCAGTTTAACAAATCGAAAATATTTACTTACAGTTGGAAATAGTTGCGTATCTATGGGTATAATATCTGATGCTTTTATATCTTGAGGATATTTATTAACAATAAAGAAGAAGATTTCAAACTGAAAAATAACATGTAATACACTTTAAAGATGAATTGTATAACTTAAAAACTGATTGAAAAATTTAGAATTTTCTACATACTTATGCCCGAAATTAACAAAGTAGCCAATCGTATTTCTGATTATTTTGTTTTGCTTCTCTCTGATTGGTTACTTCGTTAATTTATCTGATAGATAGATCTTCTAAGAGATATTTCTAGGTGAAGAAATCGGGCATTAGTTGTGGAAATTTCTATAGTAAATTTATATAAAGATAGAACAAACCTGTAATTTTTCAGCAGCAGTTAGATTACTTAACGGAAACTTTTGCAATATCCCGAGTATTTCATCTCTCTGAAAAACATAATTACATTAATGTGTATTAAAAAGTTTGAATATTTTTATATTCTAAATCAGATAAATACTTCATTGTTGGTAAACAAATATTTAGAGACTTCCAGTATCGATATCGACCAGCAGTGTAGCGTAAAGCATACACCGGCCGACTTTAAAGCGGTAGACCATGGTTCGATTCCTAGTCGAGTCGGTTACACTGCTGTGATCAAAGGTCTAATATCAATCTCTGGACCATGGGGAAGGCAACGAAACCACCCATCAATTATATTCCTAGTAATGTCAGCTTGGCTTCAGCTAAGTTGACTCCAACATCCGGATACGGATAGGCATCGAAAGAAGAAGAAGTATCGATAATATATTTCCTTCTAATTTTTTAATAACAATGTACCATCGATTAATTACCTTAATTGCAGTCGGCGGTTCCAAAGATTTTTAGCACATTGCAAATTCAAATTATTAAATTGATATTACAAATTGGACAAACTAAAAAAACTGTCAATTGCAAGTTTGGTGTGAGATAAGGTACCGCACGTGATATTTTTCATTACTATGACGAATAATTTGCAAGTCATATTGCAGCATTCGAACGGACCAACAAGCTGATCTTTCCATTGGTTCTATGAAATTGTTTAATCGCTAGATGAAAAAGTGATAATCAGTTATGATTTCAGACTATCCACATAAAGTTTTATTTTTATAATAAAATTACTAAACTAATAGTACTACATAATATGTATATAAAATATTTAGTTTTTTATTAGGTACTTACCAAGAAGATCGCTTCAGTAAATTGAGCTATTGTATATCCTGAACCGCATATTGCAAATAACAATACGGTTTCGATAGCCAAAAATCTCAAAGTAATTGAAATTCCATATACGATATTAAGTATTATCAAGAAAATACTGATAATGAAAAAGATTAATCCATAGTTGATCGTCACCAACAGCAAAGGATTTACGCAATCGGAAAATGTCTTCATTAGCTTGACTAATGCTAGGTACGTGTCGGTATATACTTTTAATAAATTTGTGTGTTAACTAAGGGCAATGCAACTATGCAATTATTTTCGTTCGTAAAACTCCAATTTGTCCTTTGGTGTATTAAAGTTTCTAAATCGATTTTAAGGAAAGTGGCATACTGAACATTACAAATGTGGCAAACAATGAAAAATAACAATAGCACGTAAAACATTCCCATTACAGCATTCAAGGCAATAAATGTTCCAATTTTCTCAATTATATTGCTGTTAGGTGTAAAGTCGGCAAAAAATATGGCTGGAAATATTAATAAATTCAACAAGAACCATACCATGAAACCTGTGTATGTATGTAGTCGCAAAGAGTAATAATATCCGTTGTTAACACGTAATGTGATGTAAATTTGTGAAAATCTTTTAACGTGCCGTCAAAATACATTAGCACCCTTTCCATTTTTGGATATGTAAATAAGCACTGCATAATTAGCATTAATGCAATTTCGTACACTAGTAATTCAGGACACAATAGTAGCAGATCGTGTAAAAAATTCTTATTTTTTATTTTGCTGAAAATTCGCACTACGCCATAGTAGTGAGAAAGAAGTATTGTAATCGTAGATAAAATTGCAGGAACTGCCTTTAATTTCCAAAACGTTGGTTCTTTTATTGGAACTATTACGTTGTTTGCATGATTACAAGCTAAATTTGTTTTTGTTATTCCAAAGAAGTTGAAGTAATTCAATGGAAAACCAACAGCACAATGTAGACAATTTTGTGTTACCCGATGAGCCATTTCAAGATTTTCTTTAAGGTATTACACTGCTTTGTAACAATATCGAATTGAACTGAAATTTTAAAAATAATTTAAAATATTCAAATTGATCAAACTTAAAATAAGAAAAATAAACAAATTTTATTTGTAAATACAATATACAATTTAAATGTACAATGAAGTTAATGACGAAAATCACATTTTATATTTGTTGATTGTATCAATTATTGATTAATTTAATTTTAAGTATTGACTTAATGTTTAAAAATCAATATGTTGTGTTATTCGGATTTAAAGTAGTATTTTGTTTGATTAAGCAATTGTTTCCTGAAAATTTTCAAGTTTTAAAATTTCGAGTTAAGAAATTGGCTTGGTAGCAAATTGAATAATTATTTTGGTTATAATATATTGATTTTAGTAAGGTTGTCACAGTTCGATTTTTATTTAAAAATATTTTGAAACAATTACAGATTTCTATAATTTTCTAAAAGTGGCAAACCGATTCAAATTATGAATTTAAATACATTTCACAAATGTTTATCAGCAATAATAAAACGAACATTCATTCAACTGAATCTTGCTATTTGAAAAAGTTTTACTTGTTATAAAATTTTTGAGTAAAATCATAGATGCATTCCACGCCAAATCTACCACCTTTGAACCCGACTTTATTTGATTTGAGTGAAATTTATTCTACCGCATTAAAAGCATTCCTGTGAATTATTTCAAATTTCTTTAGCGTATCGAAAAAAAATTATGAATTTTTCTTTTGGAAAAAATTGTGTTTTTTCAAACGCTTATAACTATTTCAAAAATTGACTGACTAATCAATTTAAAATTAGTTATTATACATATACAAGACATACAATTCCTTTTTAAAAATTCGTATAAGATCTCCGAATATTAGAAAATTTTCGGAATTTTGTAGCAAATGACGGAAACTGGTAGAATCAGCAACTGCTGAGAAATTTGGCTAAACAAGGTATTACCAGATCCTTTTGGAAATTTGTTCTTTCGTGCAAAGGCCTAGTTAAATTTATTTTGCAACCATTAAACCTGCCTTATTTTTCTATCAATTCGAAAAGTTCGATAACCATCCCCACACCTAGTGCAGTTTACGCCTGACCATCTTTGAGCTATTTGAGAACCACAGGTCGATTTGACAAATGCAACATAGCAACATAATTCATATCATTTGCTCTTTTTGTCATTTGGGGTAGATTGGCAATTTAATTTTTAGATTGCTTATCAAAGTTTTTGAAAGGGGCAGGCAGGTAACCGTTCATTTTTCATTTTTTAATTATATTTGTAAGATTCTTATCACGTCTAAGGAAATTGCCTCATACAGATAATTCGAATTACGCCATCGGAGCCACCCTTTTCTATCGAAGGATGTTTGCGATCACTATCCACTTAGGGTGAGTTAATTTTGAAGTTAGAATTTTAAAGAGGTTATTTGTTTGCGCTAAGTAATAACTAAGCGGCGAGTAGGTTTTGACAGCGCAACCACATCAGAAATGAATTTACACAAAAAGTGATTTTTCGAAAATTTTGTTGTCCGATCAAAAATTTTAAATTTTTCTTATTTGCTAATTACACTATTATCTTTCATATTTTGTCGTAAAACCAAGATTGTGATGTATTTATTGTCGCCACAACCTATTTCAACTTTGAGGGCGGGGTTACAGTTCAAAAGAGCTAATAAAAAAAATGCATTCCAAATTAGCTTTAAAGCCGTTTTTTCAAAAATGTGTGAACCGACCGCATATTTTATATTTTATGCTGTAATTAGACCGTCATCTTTCATAATCCACTTAAAAATGTTAAAAATCCCATTCCGGTAATTCGAACCGCACCCAATTTCTGATTTTAAACGGTCATAACTCCGATAATATATGTATTTAGATAATGATCTTTTAAAAATTACTATCCATTAATATCAAAATTTCTTCACTCGTAGTTATCTTCAAGTTAGCGAACTGCAGGTGAAATTGACGAAATAACCAATCAGATGTTTTATTTATTTGTTTTGTTGTCGTCTGATTGGTTCCCTAACATGAAGTTCCTTAACTTGAAGATAACTATGAGTGAAGAAATCGGACCTTAGGCAACTAAATCGGGCCCATTGTGCTACCTCTAACTATCAGCTCGCCCTCTTCCCCCAGCTCCGTCACTCCCCAAGCCATCCCAGCCAAAGGATGAACTCCAGGATCCTGGCGAGCGGGGTGCCGCTGATTCTGGCCATGTCAGGCCAGAAGTCTCCCAACATGGCTCCTCTCATAGAAGTCGGTGCCGGACAGTAACAAGCACATGCGCGGCTGTTTTCTTCTCTTCGTTACATCCACGACATGTACGGTCATCTGTAAACCCCATCGTGTGGAGTTGTTTTTTATTCTGCAAGGCCCAGTCAGTATCATTGCAATTGTCCGCAGATAGACTTTGCACAACTTCATTTAGTATCTTGCATGTTTCCAAGAAGGTACGCGCATTGCTACTCGAACTTGGTTACATCAAGTTTTGTACCTACCTCCTGGTGTGCAGTTCTAAGATATAATTTTTCAGAAAAGTATCTAGGGTTTTGACGGCAGGCGTAATCATGAGCTCCGGGCCGCAGGGAAAACCATTAAAGCCGTTTTTCCAGCTCATCAACCTTTCCGTCACCCGTTGTGGTGGTTGACTACAACACAATAAAAAAATTCAAAATTTTTGAAAAAGGGCTGACGTGAAATTTTCTCTAGTAATTTCCGCGGTTATGAAATTGAAATTTTTAACAAAGCACCGAAGCAAATTGAAAAAACACAATACAAGAAAACTAATTTCAAATTTTTAAAAAGTGGAGTTGGCGCATAATTTTGTTTTGTATTTTCCGCAGTTATTACTTTATCATATGTAATATGATATATGTAATATCATATGTAATATGATATTATGTAATAATATGTATACATATGTAATATGATATTATCATATGTAATATGAGAAAGTATTGTTTTCGTGCAGAAAAAATTTGAGATTTACACTTTTGAGGTCCCTGAGCAAAATAAGACCATTTCAAAAATGTGTGTGATTGTGTGTGTGTATGTGTGTGTGTGGTCAAATTTTGTCTGCGACCTACAGCAAAAACTAATAGGAATTTTCAAACAAAATTTTGGATTTTGTATCCTTATATTAAGACTTAGAGCTGACTAAATTTTGGCTAAAATTGATTCACGGGAACTATTTTTTTTCATTTTTTTAAATTTTATTATTTAATATTATTATTATTATTACAGATTTTCATTCCTAACGGAATCTCTGCTATCTCCGTGGAGATTTTAACAAAACCGTATATTGGGGTGATTTAGTCCCCATTTACTTTACATTTAATTTCACAGTCTAATATCCGATTTTGCCTCATTTGTTATTCTTTTCCATGTTTTTCTGTCTGTCACTTTCCTTCTCCAGTCTTCGACCCTCATCTTTCTCACGTCTTCCATCACTTGGTCCCACCACCGAACCTTAGACCTTCCCCTTGTACGGTCCTCCATTGGCTTTCATTCTGTAATTCTTTTTGTAATTGCTCTTTCATCTCCTCTCATCATGTGCCCGAGCCATTTCATTCTCATAGATTTTATCACTTTCATGATATCCTCATTTCCCATCTCTCGCAGTATCTCGAAATTCATCATGGGTCTGTGTTCATTTTCATTTGTCTTCTTTGGTCCTAAAATCTTTCTCAATATTTTCCTTTCGAAAATTCGCAATTCTTCTTCTTCCTTCTTAGCTACACATAGGGTTTGTGCGGCATTTGTAAGTACTGGTCTTATTAGTATTTTGTAAACTTTTATCTTAGTTGTTCTTGATAAGTTTTGTCACCCAACAATTGCTTGTTAGCATAATATACCCTATTGCCTAAGTGTGTTCTTCTTTTTATTTCTTGTTGCTTTTCAGTTTTGTTATTCACTTGTGTTCCTAGATAATTAAAATCATCTACTTCCTCATACTATATGATTGTCTATCTGCAATCCCGTTTTCTTATTTTCTTTTGGACATTTCATGTATTTGGTCTTATCTCTGTTAATTAATAATCCCATATGTCTCAAGGTTTCTTCTATTTTTTTGAAGGTTGCTAATTTTCTTTTTGTTCTCGATATGACCACTACGTCATCTGCGTATGCCATCACCTGTATCTCACTGTATTTAATATTTTTAATATTAGTTTTTAATAAATATTTCAAAAACTAATAAGAATTTCAAAACGAAATTTAGGATTTAGCATACTTATGTCGAGATTTAGAACTGATTAAATTTTAGTTAAAATTTGTTTATAAAAACTATTCTTTTTTTTAATTTTTAATTTTATTATTTAATATTAGCCTTTATTTAATATTTTAAAAACTAAAAAGATTTTCAAAACTAAGGTTGGAAATTTGTTATGTTTATGGCAGGAATTAGAACTGATTAAATTTTGGATAAAATTGGCTTATGGAAGCAATTTTGTTTAAATCTTTTTATTTATTATTAGTTTTATTAAATATTTCAAAAACTAATGAGAATTTCAAAACTAAAGTTGGTATTTTGTATCTTCATATTTAGACTAGAGATTGTAAGTCACATTGGTTAATGGAAAATATTTTTTCCTTTTTATTATTAAAAATTGTTTTTTTAATATTTAATCAAAGTATGAAAAGTCATGGGCATGGCCACATTCGATTTTTTTTTAATAACTGCATACTTGGCATTTCCTTCATTAGCGCCGTTGGAAAATTTCAATAAACAATTTTAGTGACAATTTCATTTAGGCTCTTAAAGAAATTCAAAATCTTTTGGTACTTCAGGGCGTTTTGCAAATCAACTTTATTGCAGTATTTTGATATTTGTTAGTCTATCTTATTACTTATCAAACGTATTTTTTATTTCCTACTTTTTAACAACAATTAATGCTCTGGTATCGTCCACCTTGATGCACATCAATTATGTTATCTTTGTTAAAATTTTCTTTGCTTTTTAAATCTTTAAACAGTTCTTTGGTTTCAATGACCCAATTTTAACCAAAATTGAATCAGCTCGAATTCTTACTATCAAAATAGGAAATCTCAAATTTAGTTTTGAAAATTCTGTTAGTTTTTAAAATATTAAATAAAGACTAATATTAAGTAATAAAATTTAAAAAATTAAAAAAACGATAGTTTTCATAAACCAATTTTAACTAAAATTTAATCAGTTTTAAATCTCGATGTAAGTATGTAAAATCCTAAATTTGGTTTTGAAACTCTTATTAGGTTTTGAATTATTAATTAAAAACTAATATGAAATAATAAGATTTGAAAAATAAAAAAATCCCATGAACCAAAATCTAATCAGCACTAAGTCTCAATATAAGGATAAAAAAATCCCAAATTTGTTTTCAAAATTCGTAGGAAGTAGTTTTTGCTGTAGAGCGCACACAGAATTTTACCACAGACACACACACACCGACATTTTTGAAAATCATCTTATTAAGCTCATGGGACCTCAAAAAGTATAAATCCATCAAAATCTCAATTTTTTTCTTCGCGAAAACAATACTTTGTCATATTTCATATGATAAAGTAATAAAAATTGATCTAATTTAAAATAAGAAAAATAAACAGAATTTATTTGTAAATTATCGTGTGTGCATAAAAACTTAATGACGAATATGATGTTTTGTGTTTATTGATTATATTACTTATTGATTAATTCAGT
Organism: Lycocerus yunnanus; assembly: GCA_036346125.1. Lineage (NCBI taxonomy): Eukaryota > Metazoa > Arthropoda > Insecta > Coleoptera > Cantharidae > Lycocerus > Lycocerus yunnanus. The sequence goes on along the minus strand of JARFIX010000165.1, from coordinate 190,840 downwards.
TTTAATTTTTGACTAATGTTTAAAAATCAATATATTGTATTATTCGAAAGTTTTATTCAAAATAGTTTACTGTAGATTTTCAAGTGTTGGTTAAAATGACGTAGAATTTCTAATTAGGAAAATGGTTTAGTAGAATGTTGAATATTAATTTTTATGATATGGTTGGCGGCTGTTGACCAAAGAGCGCATCAATCCCACTGGCGGCTTTCCATGTGCGGTAGGTGTGACATTGCACAGCTGTTGAAATGTAATTTTGAAAAATAAGAAAATGATATGATTTTAAATAAAATAATTCTTACCTGCATCTTTTATTTGCAGTTAAATTAAAAGACTTATAAAATCAAAGAGTTTTCAAATTAGTTATCAGAATTTATTTGCAATTACAATACACAACCACAGATATTTACATAACTAAAGATTATAGTGCAAACAAATACAAACGGGACAAGTAACTTTCAAAAATGTATTGTATTATTATTATTGAACTACAGAAATTGAATTGTACTGCAACTAAAACATACGTCAAGATTGTCAAGAATAACTGGATTAATATAAAGAATTTTTAATTTTATAGTTAATTTAAAAATTCCAAATTTTACTTACAGGTAGAAATAGTTGTCTATCTACGGGTAGAATATCTGAAGCTTTTATATCTTGAGGATATTTTTTAACAACAAAGAAAAAGATGTCGAACGAAAAAATAAGTTTTCAGTTTTACTTTTAAGAGTTTTTTAAAAAAACTTAAAAGTTTTCACTTTAAGATGAACCGTGTAGCTTAAAAACTAATTGGAAAATCTTGAATTTTCCTCCATACTTATTTATGCCCGATTTTTTCACCTTTAGATCAAGTTCGTTATAATCAATCTATTAAATAATTTATCCTTAAATGAGAGAGATCGTATTGTTTTATCTCTCTCATTAATGAGTTTATCTGTAAGATAAAAATTTGAATTGCTTCACTAAAATAAAATTATTTAGTAGGTAACTCCCATTTAGTTTACCCAATGGAAATCTTTGCAATGACTATTTTATCTTTCTGAAAAATAATTATATTAATTTCTGACAAATATTATAATTATGTATTATAATATACTACTTTAAATATATTAAATTAATATAAGCCGAATATTTTCCCCAGCAATTTTTCCTTTTGATGTAAAGCATAGTACACTTTGGATTAAAATAAAATTTTTATAAAGAAAAATTTATTTGGTCTGTTCCTTACAAGTGCGTTGTATTCAACGTTTGACTACAATTTTTTTGGCTAATTAATTTAAAAGTATAATTTTGTTTAAAAGTTTAAAGAGTAAATAACAAGTTGGTTAGAATTTGTTTAAAATTATAGGTTTTCCATTTCAAAATTTGTCGAAGTTAATATTTTTTAATCCGGCTTAAATTTTAAAATAAAGATTTTGGAGGTAATAAAATTGAAACGTGTCAATAAAACGATTATTATTATTCTTTTTGCGTTTGTGGTTTTTTAATTTAAAAATTTGAAGAAATTTAATTTTTCGATATTGAAAGTTGACAAATTCCTTTCCTTCGTTATTGGTGGAATTTTGTCTTTTATATTTAAATTTTCTAAATTGAAACTAAGTTTTGTTTTTCAAATAAGATTTCATTGAATTTAAACTTAATAAAGTTGCTAATTTAAAATTGTGATCATAATTTTCTGATTGTATTTTTGATTACTTTCAGAAATATTTTCAGTAAATTTATTTTGGTACTATTTTCATCTGATTCTATAAGTTTTACAGTGTTAGTTAAATTTCGGGTAGCTTCGTGTGCATTTTCATTTTCTTTGAATTGTAAATTTACAAATAATTGTACTTAAAAATTTCAGTTGATAGCTCTATACGATTATTATTTGATATTAATTTGTTCAGAATTTTAATTGATTCTAAATTTTAATTATAATGAATTTGGTCAAAATTTTCGTTCCAGTTTTCTGAACGGGTTCGTTATAATTTTCTAATGATAATTGTACACATTCGTTGAAATTGATTTCGACAGTGTTAAAAATTGTTCTTTATTAATTAAATTTTGTTCTTTATTAATTAAACAATGTTTATTTGGAAGATTTGAGTGTAAAGGTTTTTGTTGTAGAAATTTTTTCTATGACATTAAATTTATTTGCTGATGGCATATTTTCTAAAATGGAGATTTGGCAATAATTATTGACAATAAATTAGTTCGGGTATTATGACTTGTCTATTATTATTTATGTTGACCAGAACATCGGCGTGTGTTTTTGCTAATTGACTACAGAATACAAAATTTTTTGAATGTAATTCCATAAAAAATAGAATTTTTAAGTTTTTTATTTCTAGGACGTTGGTTTCATAATTGATTTTTGCACCTAATTTTTCAAAATCATCACTCCCTATTAATGCATCAAACCTATCGTGCCATTTAATTTCATTAAAATTAAATTTTCTATTTATTCCAAACTCTGATAAAATAAGATAGGCAATATTTTCATCGTATGAATCTATTCTGATAAAACCTCTTACTGAGGTATATAAATGAGGGTCGAGGTAAGAAACCCGTCTTCGAAAATACACTTTTCTCTATAAAAATGGTTCAACCAAACGAAAGAGCATAAAAATACAAATCTTTTAAGGTGAGGATGAAAGTTGTCGGACTTGTAATAAGGCCACAATTTAATTTTGAAAATTGCAATTTTCCCATAAGAAATACATGTAAGTGTATTTTGTGTTGTAAAATTTCCAATATGGCGGTCATTCTGTCGGCGGTACGTGTGCTGTGCCTGGGTCGACAGTGACTAGTGGTGGGGAGATACCAGTCGCTCTCAGAGATCCGTCGCGTCAACTTTCAAAATTTTCGAGTTGGAGCCGCTTAAGGGATGTTTTAATGAGTTACACGTGTCAAAACCGTTCGGAGCCCGTACGAGCCCCGGAGGGGCGAGGGCGGGTGCGGAGAATAGGTTTTGACAGTGCAACCACCTCAGAAACGAATTCACACAAAAAATATATGGCCCCGCTAACGCAGTAAAATACCCTATTCAAATAATTTTTAGCCCTGAAAAGGGCTGTTTAATCTTACAATTAAACAATCATAATTTTATTTCATAACTAGTACACCCTGTAGATAATTTATTTAAAATATTGTAACATTATAAGCAAAATTTTGTATTTTTTATAAATAAAGTGCACATAGCACATTCCATTTCAAGTAAACTAATCAAAATTAATAGGTCACAACTTTATGAAATGTAATCACTAAATCAGCATTTGTAATTTTGTATATAAACATTTAGTAAATAATTTAAAAAATATGTATCACGAGACCTGTCTCGTTAGTACTTCCCTGCAGTTCGATTCGCTTTGGTTTGACTATCTTAAGACACTTTCTTCGACCAATCTCGATTGAGTCTGATCGAGAGGCAACTAAAGCGCTCGAGATGCAGTATCTTCCGCCACATCCTTTGGGGAGTTTCGACATGGTCCTTCGAGCAATCTAACGAGCCAGCACCGCCAGAAAAAACATTCAGCAAACACTATCAAATTCAAAACGAACTGCCAAGAAGAAAATGCAATCAGCCAAAAAATACAATACAACAAACTGCCAATAAGTCAAATTAAAATGGGCCAACAAAATCACATCAACATCGTAATGGAAAATTAACAAACAATGGTACAAATTAATGGTGAAACAAACAAATGGGTCAACAGACGCCAAATAAAGCAACAATGGAGAAAATAAACATGGGCAACAATACGTCCAATGCAGAAACAGGGGAGAAACAAACAAATGGGTCAACAGACGCCAAAAAGCAGCAATGGGGAAAACAAACATGGGCAACAATACGTCCAACCAAATAAAGCAATAATGGGGAAAACAAACATGGGCAACAATACGTCCAATAAAGAATCAGGGGGGAAACAAACAAATGGGTCAAGCAGATGCCAAGACATCAACAAGGAGAAAACATACAAGTGGTCAAAAGGACACAGCATTCCTTTACCAAAAAGTGATGAAGAAATAAGGTGACATGTCTTACAAACATACGTCACCTGCAAAGAAACAATCTATCAGTACCAAGAAATTAAGAAACCCAAACAAATACAAAAAAACCATTACGAAGAAAAGATCCAAAGAGATAAACATGGCAAAATACCAAATGCAAAAAGTAGAAATCAAAAAATGAACAGAAATAATCAAATTTGGGTACAAATTAACATCATCAATAAGAGCAGGAATGTTTTAATAAAAATTAATTTAACTTTTCGAAAATCCAAAAAACAGACAAACAATGGGCAACAATGCCAATAATAAACAAATAACCAAAAGGACAAATGAAAACCAAAAAAATGAACAATATATAAAATTAAAAATTACAGATAATTACACAAAACAGAATCACAAGCAATATGGAACATCCAAAATTTCATCATTTTTTGAAGATGGCAGATGTTTAATCTTACAATTAAACAATCAAATTAAATTTAAACATAACTTAAAATTATCAAATTTGGATTAAATTTAACAAAATTTCATTTTTAATGAAGAATGCATCATTAACATTTTTCAATTAAACTCAAAAATTCAAAGGACAACTTTAAAATTAATCAAACAGATTACTAAACATCAATCAACCACAAAGGACAAATGAAAACCAAAGAAGTGAAAATACTTCCCAAACAATTACAAACAAATTACAAGAATAATTAGCAACAAGAATCATTCAGCAATGGAACATCAAAATTTCATATTCTTTTTGAGAGTGGCAGCATGTTAATCTTACAATAAACAATCATATTTATTTCATCAGTAGATAATTTTTTAAAATATTGTAACATTATAGCAAATTTTTGTATTTTTATAATTTAAAGTTCAATAGTGACTTTCCACAAGGAAACTAATCAAAATTGCACAAATGGTGGCTAACATGAGAAGAAAAAACCTAAACGCTTTTGAAATAACATTTTAATTTAGACCAATAGTTCTACCTTATTTGTGCAAACCCCAGTGACGGGTCCACTAAAATGCTGAACAATTCGTTTACGAGTCTTTGATGGGACTAACGGTGAGACAGCCTTCAAGGTGATTTATATTCTCTCGAAATATCACTCCAAAATCGGAACCATATTCGGTTCCAGGTTGGTAACGTGCGTCAGAAATAAACCCTTAACGTCCGGAATCTCTTTAGAGATGTATAACCGATACCCTATTCTCCAACGTGCTATACAACCCTAATCCACTGTTGTTGGCGGGGTGGTATCCGACCAACTCCAGCTTTCCGCTTGGTAATGACCGACTCATCGATCTGCACAACGTCTGGATTATGCACCAGCGTCCAAGAGCAGATGTGACGAAACGATTGGTATAACCGGTACACCGCGTGTCTTTCCACACCTACTATGAGCGAAGCCCCGCCGGACCTCGTATCGCAATACCATAACCACAATATGTAAAACACAATTCTGGGCGGCAGCTTACAGTCGTCAAAAAATGTATTTGCGGTTAAACGGTATTTCTTCCTGCAGCCAGGACACTTGAAGCAATGATTGAGAAAGAATCCGTTTGCCCTAATTACATTACAGTATCGTCTGCAATTGCGGACTTTGTGGACATCGCAAGTTCAAAGGTAACAAGTGGAGTTGCACCAGCAAATCGATTACTGCAGCATCGTCACGTTCGAAAATCTTAACAAGATCTTGATAGCTCGACGCATTCATGTTGATAGCAACACAAAAATAAGTGGCTTTTCATAAGTGCACGCGCTTTACGTAAAAATGAGGTGGAGGAGCCAAAGTTGCACAGAGCCAATGAGATAACAGGTTTGCATATGAATTTTTAAAGCCGTTTTTTTAAAAATTGTGTGTAAATTCCGCAAATTTTATTTTTTTTATATGCCATTTAGACCCTCATCTTTCATAATCCACTTTAAAAATGGTCAAAATCGGATGACGGGTTTCTTACCCGTCCCCATAAATGAAATTTTTAAAGTATTTGTGGGTGATCATCGGGTTCATGGTTGAATTTGAAGCACCGCTGTCTATTACAATTTTGAAATTTAAAGTTGGAATTGAAATAAATGGTAATAGCCTTCCGATTGCGATGCCTAGCAAATTGTCTATGTAGTTTCCTTGGTTTCTACAGTTGCGTACCGTCAAGAAGTCGAAGTCCCTCAGTGGACCAAAGTGGATCTTGCAGCAATTTTTCAGTTCAATTTTCTAATAAGGATTTAAAAATCTCCATCACTTTGATAGTGCCGTTTGGACATCCTGTTCGCAGCGCCAATTATTTTTATTGATACCAAAAATTTGTTTTTAAAAATTTTTATTTTAAATTATTACAAATTTATGGCTTGAGACCTCGCTATTTTAACACCAATATGAAGACTGATTACAAAAATTAATTATGCATAAAATCTAACTATTATTAAATAATAGTTTTTAATTTGTTTATGTGTATCTGACATTGTTATATTTCTTAACTTACAAAAAGAATGGTAAAAATTGCAATCAGGGTTGACGGACCCTCGCCAAATAGTCATTGGTTCTGGTATCGGGTTCTTTTGTATTATGAGATGTGAATACAATAATTTAAAAATTTTGACGTATCCACGTATCATATAAGATAGAAACGGTCTTAAAAATGCGATTTTTGACGTGGATACGTCTATAAAATCGTTAGAATATTTAAAAATTAAATAAAAGTAGGTAGTGTCAAAAAACCCGAACTCGAAAGTACACTTTTTGCTATAAAAATTGCTTTACCAAACGAAAGAGCACTAAAATACAAGACTTTTAAGGTGAGGATGGTCTTTTAATAAGCCCACAATTTAAATTTGAAATTAACATATTATTCTCATAAGAAATACATGTAAATGTATTATTGCACAACATTACGTCATTGTTTGCTTAGTTATCCCGCTTAGTTGTTTCGCTTAGTCATTCCGCCTAGAAAACCGTTGTAGAAACTTAGAACCTACAAAACATCTAGTAACTATCCCGATAACGCCCTACGCGAAATTCCCGCCAAAAACTTTACCGAAAAATAAAAATACGTCACGATTGTACGCATAGTCTTCTCCCCTTTACAAACCAACAAATCTGACAAGTTGTGGAGATAGTCTCCTCCCCTCTTTCTCACAAGAAAGTTGCGCGCAAGAGTTCTTCAAAGTGGGAATCTAATGGAGATACAAACAAACATGAGAGCCCGAATTAAAAATAAATTGAACACGGGTTAATTGTTTTACTTAAGCCAGTTGTTTTATTTGGCCCAATTGCTTATTTAACCCAATTGTTTTATTTAGCCCAATTGTTTACTCAACCTAATCGTTTATTTAATCCAATTATTTATTTAACCGCAACCCCCACCTAAGGTTAATGCAAATGTTCACAGTGCACAGGAACAAAGATGCCACTATGATAACGTCAGACTAAAAGCAGACCGTTCCAAAGACCAGGAAAGAGCCTCAACGAAGACCAGGACCTCATCCTACCAAACAAATTACAATTCCCTCCCCCTTCCTTCCTCTTCCCGGTTCTACTAATACGATTTTTGGTTTACCCATGAACTACCAGTACAGTAAAGACCAGTAGCGATTCTGCTAAAAATCTACAAGACGTTGAAACGTCAGAATAATGTGGGTTTCTTTGTCACTTCACCACTACGATGCACTTTGACAAACTTCGCTTCGACACACCAACAATCTTTGCCGACGCCGAGTTTCTTACTTATTTTCTAATAAACAAAATCTTCGTTTCGCCTCGAAAGGTACTTATTGCTAACAAACAAAACTTCGCGCAGAGACACATATTTCAACAAACGTCAAAACCGTCAATTTTTGAGTTTCTTACGTATTGGGCGTTTAATTTCACCGCCTACGGATTTCAAAGTGAAATTAACTTAGCCGAAAGTTTTAATCGTCACCTTAAAAAATTTTGGGTATACATGTGTTCTTCGTCGCACGGCAAAAATTAAAAGAAAACTTAGGATAGGGTTCGATTTACCGGACTCGAAATTACACTTTTTCCTATAGAAATAGCTTTACCAAACAAACGAACACAAAAATGCACGCTTTTTAAAGGGGGGATCAATCTTGTCGGAGTTGTAATAAGGCCACAATTTAATTTTGAAAATTGCAATTTTTCCATAAGAAATACGTGTAAGTGTATTATTGCGTAATATTACGCAATAATTTTATGTATTTTGTTAACCGTACTTGTGATTTTATATACGTGAATAGCCCATAGGGCGGGGCTACCTATAGCAGCGTTAGGAAGGGAGTCAGTCGCTCCCCGAGATCCGTTGCGTCAACTTCCAAACTTTTCGAGCTGCAGCCACTTGGGGGATGTTTTTAGTAAGTAAAGCGCATGTCAAACCCGCTCGAAGCGCCCTTCGAGACCCGGAGGGGTGCGGAGAGTAGGTCAATCACATCAGAAGCGAATTCACACAAAAAATTACTTTATTTCGAAAATTTGTTGTCCGATCACAAATTTAATTTTTTTTATTAGCTAATTGCACCATTATCTATGATAATTCTTTGTGAAAACCGAGATTCTGGTATATTTACAGTCGACTAAACCTATTTCAATTTTGAGGGCGGGGTTACACTTCAAAAGAGTCAATGATAAAATTGCATTCCAAATTAACTTTAAAGCCGTTTTTTCCAAAAATTTGTGAACCGATCGCAAATTTTATTTTTTTTATAAGCTAATTACATCATTATCTTTCATAATCAACTTCAATCTCAAATACGTCAATCTTTGCTCACAAAGGATAACTTTGCACCAAAAAAGTATCAAAAATTTTGGAAATTTTGAGGTTAATAACAAACACGACAACCTTCTCATAACCTGATGTAGTTCGGATGCCAACAGGGTCATGTTATTGCGTCAGGTTTATGGTGCAAAGTTACCCCTTGTGAGAAAAGCTTGGCGGTTTTATGGCAATTAATGAAAACTTTAGTTAAACAGAATTTCAAAAAAGGAAATCTTTGAAATAAAACAATTTTTCAAAAGTGGTCATAACCAAATTTTAAATATTGTTTTTTGAATAAAATTAAATTAATTAGTATTTTGTAGGTTAAGACTGTTTTGATAGTTAGGTCATCTAAGCACTTTTTAAGTCTGATTAAAAACGTGAGTTTTGTACAAACTGGACTTAACTTCACTGGATTTTATGTAGACGTAAATCCTAACCTGCAGCTTTTATTTGAAGTTTTAAAAAATTAATATAATCAAACAGTTTTCACATTAGTTTTCAGAATTTATTTGCAATTACGATACACGGCAAAATTTAATACAAGGTGATCGATCACTCACATAACTTTAGAATATTGTGCAAACCAACACAAATCGAACAAGTGCCTTTCAAAAATTTGTTGTATTATTATTAACATGTGCAATTACAGAAATTCGAATTGTACTGCCACTAAAACGTACGTCAAGATTGTAGATAACATCTGAAAGTAAAACATGACTTGCATTAATATAGAGCATTTTTTTATTTTATAGTCAGTTTAACAAATCGAAAATATTTACTTACAGTTGGAAATAGTTGCGTATCTATGAGTATAATATCTGATGCTTTTATATCTTGAGGATATTTATTAACAATAAAGAAGAAGATTTCAAACTGAAAAATAACATGTAATACACTTTAAAGATGAATTGTATAACTTAAAAACTGATTGAAAAATTTAGAATTTTCTACAAACTTATGCCCGAAGTTAACAAAGTAGCCAATCATATTTCTGATTATTTTGTTTTGCTGCTCTCTGATTGGTTACTTCGTTAATTTATCTAATAGATAGATCTTCTAAGAGATATCTCTAGGTGAAGAAATCGGGCATTAGTTGTGGAAATTTCTGTACTAAATTTATGTAAAGATAGAAGAAACCTGTTTTGGTTGTAGGTTTTTGTTGTAGAAATTTTTTCTATGACTTTAAATTTATTTGCTGATGGCATATTTTTTAAAATGGGGATTTGGCAATAACTATTGACAATAAATTAGTTCGGGTATTATGACTTGTCTATTATTATTTATTTTGACCAGAACATCGGTGTGTGTTTTTGCTAATTGACTACAGAATACAAAATTTTTTGAATGTAATTCCATAAAAAATGGAATTTTAAAATTTTTTTAAATTTTTTATAGTGCCATTTAATTACATTAAAATTTAATTTTTCATTTATTCTAAACTCTGATAAAATAAGATAAGAAACCTTTTCACCGTATGAATCTATTCTGATAAAACCTCTTACTGAGGAATATAAATGAAATTTTTAAAGTATTTGTGGGTGATCATCGGGTTCATGGTTGAATTTGAAGCACCGCTGTCGATTACAATTTTGAAATTTAAACTTGGAATTGAAATAAATGGTAATAGCATTCCGATTGCGATGCCTAGCAAATTGTCGGTGTAGTTTCCTTGGTTTCTACAGTTGAGTACCGTCAGGATGTCGAAGTCCCTCAGTGGACCAAAGTGGATCTTGCAGCAATTTTTCAGTTCAATTTTATAATAAGGATTTAAAAATCTTCGGTACTTTGGTAGTGCCGTTTGGACATCCTGTTCGCAGCGCCAATTATATTTATTGATATCGAAAATTTATTTTTAAAAATTTTTATTTTCAATTATTACAAATTTATGGTTTGAGACCTCGCTATTTTAACACCAATGTGAAGACTGATTACAAAAATTAATTATGCATAAAATTTAACTATTATTTTAATTTTTTGGCTAGAGTTAAGAATCCCGAACTCGAAAATACACTTTTCCCTATAGAAATGGCTATACCAAACGAAAGAACACAAAAATACAAGCTCTCTAAGGTGAGGATCAATCTTGTCGGAGTTGTAATAAGGCCACAATTTAATTTTGAAAATTGCAATTTTCCCATAAGAAATACATGTAAGTGTATTAAAATGAAAAGGTATCATTCATTCTGTTGGCGGTACGTGTGCTGTGCCTGGGTCGACAGTGACTAGTGGTGGGAGATACCAGTCGCTCTCAGAGATCTGCCGCGTCAACTTTCAAACTTTTCGAGTTGGAGCCGCTTAAGGATGTTTTAATGAGTTTAGCACGTGTCAAAACCGTTCGAGCACCCCGGAGGGCGAGGCGTAAATATTTGACAGCAACCACCTCAGAAACGAATTCACACAAAAGTGATTTTTCGGAAATTTGTTGTCCGATCACAAATTTAATTCTTTTATTAGCTAATTGCACCATTATCTTTCATAATTCGTTGTAAAACGAGATTCTGGTATATTTACAGTCGCCACATCCTCTTTCAATTTTGGGGCGGGGTTACAGTTCAAAAGAGCCAATGATAAAATTGCATTTCTAATTAACTTTAAAGCCGTTTTTTCAAAATTGTGTGAATATTCCGCAAATTTTATTTTTTATACGCTAATTAGACCCTTATCTTTGATAATCCACTTCAAAAATGGTAAAATTCCCGATTCGGGATTCTTAACCGGTCCCAATTTTTTTATGTGTATCTGACATTGTTATATTTCTTAATTTACAAAAAAAATGGTAAAAATCGCAATCAGGGTTGACGGACCTTAGTCAAATAGTCATTGGTTCTGGTATCGGCTTTTTTTCTATTATGAGATGTGATTACAATAATTTAAAAATTTTGACGTATCCACGTAACATATAAACTAGAAAAAATGCGATTTTTGACGTGGATACGTCTATAAAATCGTTAGAATATTTAAAAATTAAATAAAATCGGTAGTGTCAGAAAACCCGAACTCGAAAGTACACTTTTTGCTATAAAAATTGCTTTACAAAACGAAAGAGCACTAAAATACAAAACTTTTAAGGTGAGGGTGGTCCTTTAATAAGCCCACAATTTAAATTTGAAATTAACATATTCTCATAAGAAATATATGTAAATGTATTATTGCACAACATTACGTCATTGTTTGCTTAGTTATCCCGCTTAGTTGTTTCGCTTAGTCATTCCGCCTAGAAAACCGTTTGAAAACTTAGAACCTATAAAACATCTAGTAACTATTCCGATAACGCCCTACGCAAAATTTCCGTCAAAAACTTTCCCGAAAAATAAAAGTACGTCACGATTGTACGCATAGTCTTCTCCCCTTTACAAACCAACAAATCTGACAAGTTGTGGAGATAGCTTTCTCTCTCTTTCTCACAAAAAAGTTGCGCGCAAGAGTTTTTTAAAGTGGGAATCTAATGGAGATACAAACAAACATGAGAGCCCGAATTAAAAATAAATTGAACACGGGTTAATTGTTTTACTTAAGCCAGTTGTTTTATTTGGCCCAATTATTTATTTAACCCAATTGCTTTGTTTAGCCCAATTGTTTATCTAACCCAATTGTTTATTTAATCGTTTATTTGACCCAATTGTTTTATTTAACCCAGTTATTTTTTGCTTATTTAACCCAATTGTTTTATTTGGCCCAATTGTTTACTCAACCTAATCGTTTATTTAATCCAATTATTTATTTAACCACAACCCCCACCTAAGGTTAATGCAAATGTTCCCAGAGTACAGGAACAAAGATGCCACTATCATAACGTCAGGCTAAAGGCAGACCGTTCCAAAGACCAGGAGAGAACCCCGAGGAAGACCAGGACAAGAAGCAACCCTGCTCCAAACACTCATCCTACCAAACAAATTACAATTCCTTCCCCCTTCCTTCTTCCTCCCGGTTCTTCGAGTACGATTTTTAGTTTACCCATAAACAACCAGTAAATTAAAGACCAGTAGCAGTCCCGCTAAAAATCTACAAAACGTCGAAACATCAGAATAATGTGGGTTTCTTTGTCACTTCACCACTACGATGCACCTTAACAAACTTCGCTTCGGCACACCAACAATCTTTGCCGACGCCGAGTTTCTTACTTATTTACTAACAAACCAATCTTTGCTTTGCTTCAAAAGTACTTATTGCCAACAAAAAAAAAACTTCGCGCCGACACGTATTTCAACAAATGTCAAAGCCGTCAATTTTCGAGTTTCTTACGTATTGGGCGTTTAATTTCACCGCCTACAGATTTCAAAGTGAAATTAACTTAGTCGAAAGTTTTAATCGTCACCTTGAAAAATTTTGGATATACATGTGTTCTTTGTCGCACGGCAAAAATTAAAAGAAAACGTAGGATAGGGTTCGATTAACCGGACTCAAATTTACACTTTTTCCTATAGAAATGGCTTTACCAAACAAAAGAACACAAAAATGCAAGCTCTTTAAGGTGAGGATCAATCTTGTCGGAGTTGTAATAAGGCCACAATTTAATTTTGAAAATTGCAATTTTCCCATAAGAAATACATGTAAGTGTATTATTGCGTAATGTTGCGCAATAATTTTATGTATTTTGTTAACCGTACTTGTGATTTCATATACGTGATTAGCCCATAGGGCGGGGCTAACTAGAGCAGCGTTAGGAAAAAGTCAGTCGCTCCCTGAGATCCGTTGCGTCAACTTCCAAACTTTTCGAGCTGCAGCCACTTGGGGGATGTTTTTAGTAAGTAAAGCACTTGTCAAAACCGCTCGAAAGGGTGCGGAGAGTAGGTTTTGACAGCGCAATCACATCATAAACGAATTCACACAAAAAATGACTTTATTTCACAAATTTGTATCTTTTTATTATCTAATTACACCACTATCTATCATAATTCGTTGTAAAAACCGAGATTCTGGTATATTTACAGTCAACACAACCTAGTATTTCAATTTTGAGGCCGGGGTTACACTTCAAAAGAGTCAATGACAAAAATTGCATTCCAAATTAACCACATTCCAATATTTTGTAGGTTAAGACTGTTTTGATAGTTAGGTCATCTAAGAACTCTTTAGGTCTGATTAAAAGACGTGAACGTTGACCTGGACAAAACTTTACTGGATCTATGTAGACGTAAATCCTTACCTGCAGCTTTTATTTGAAGTTAGATTCAAAAATTAATAAAATCAAACAGTTTTCAGAATTTATTTGCAATTACGATACACGGCAAAATTTAATACAAGGTGATCGATCACTCACATAACTTCAGAATATTGTGCAAACCAACACAAATCGAACAAGTGCCTTTCAAAAATTTGTTGTATTATTATTAACATGTGCAATTACAGAAATTCGAATTGTACTGCCACTAAAACGTACGTCAAGATTGTAGATAACATCTGAAAGTAAAACATGACTTGGATTAATATAGAGCTTTTTTTATTTTATAGTCAGTTTAACAAATCCAAAATATTTACTTACAGTTGGAAATAGTTGCGTATCTATGGGTATAATATCTGATGCTTTTATATCTTGAGGATATTTATTAACAATAAAGAAGAAGATTTCAAACTGAAAAATAACATGTAATACACTTTAAAGATGAATTGTATAACTTAAAAACTGATTGAAAAATTTAGAATTTTCTACATACTTATGCCCGAAATTAACAAAGTAGCTAATCATATTTCTGATTATTTTGTTTTGCTGCTCTCTGATTGGTTACTTCGTTAATTTATCTAATAGACAGATCTTCTAAGAGATATCTCTAGGTGAAGAAATCGGGCATTAGTTGTGGAAATTTCTATAGTAAATTTATATAAAGATAGAACAAACCTGTAATTTTTCAGCGGCAGTTAGATTACTTAACGGAAACTTTTGCAATATCCCGAGTATTTCATCTCTCTGAAAAACATAATTACATTGATTTCTGACAAATATTATAATTTTTCTTTAAAATAAAAAAATTAAATTAGTATATGCCATATAGTTTACACCAGCGATTTTCGCATCTAATGTAAAGCATAGTACACTGTGGATTAAAGTTAAATTGTTTTCAAGAAAAGTGTAATTCTTCTGTTAAAAGATTTTATTTCCTGACAACCCTGCAGCGCAAAGGATGGTTCTTGCTTACTTCATTGTGTAACCGGGAACTAAAAACGTCAAAAACCAAAATGATCTGGAAATATGAGGACGCCACTACTGTAAAATTTCGGTTTTACAGGTGCCTTTGGCGATGTTATTTTTTTTTCAAAGCTCATTTTTGCTTTCATATCGTATCAAGCAATTAAACGCTCATTGCTTTCCTCATTGTTTGCTTGTGCATAATAATGTGTATTAAAAAAGTTTGAATATTTTTTTATATTCTAAATCGGATAAATACTTTATTGTTGGTAAACAAATATTTAGAGACTTCCAGTATCGATAATATATTTCCTTCTAATTTTTTAATAACAATGTACCATCGATTAATTACCTTAATTGCAGTCGGCGGTTTCAAAGATTTTTAGCACATTGCAAATTTAAATTATTAAATTAATATTACAAATTGGACAAACTAAAAAAACTGTCAATTGCAAGTTTGGTGTGAGATAAGGTACCGCACGTGATATTTTTCATTACTATGACGAATAATTTGCAAGTCATATTGCAGCATTCGAACGGACCAACAAGCTGATCTTTCCATTGGTTCTATGAAATTGTTTAATCGTTAGATGAAAAAGTGATAATCAGTTATGATTTCAGACTATCCACATAAAGTTTTATTTTAATAATAAAATTACTAAACTAATAGTAAATACTACATAATATGTATATAAAATATTTAGTTTTTTATTAGGTACTTACCAAGAAGATCGCTTCAGTAAATTGAGCTATTGTATATCCTGAACCGCATATTGCAAATAACAATACGGTTTCAATAGCCAAAAATCTCAAAGTAATTGAAATTCCATATACGACATTAAGTATTATCAAGAAAATACTGATAATGAAAAAGATTAATCCATAGTTGATCGCCACCAACAGCAAAGGATTTACGCAATCGGAAAATGTCTTCATTAGCTTGACTAATGCTAGGTACGTGTCGGTATATACTTTTAATAAATTTTGTGTGTTAACTAAGGGCAATGCAACTATGCAATTATTTTCGTTCGTAAAACTCCAATTTGTCTTTTGGTGGAAAGTGGCATACTGAACATTACAAATGTGGCAAACAATGAAAAATAACAATAGCACGTAAAACATTCCCATTACAGCATTCAAGGCAATAAATGTTCCAATTTTCTCAATTATATTGCTGTTAGGTGTAAAGTCGGCAAAAAATATGGCTGGAAATACTAATAAATTCAACAAGAACCATACCATGAAACCTATGTATGTATTTAGTCGCAAAGAAGTAATAATATCCGTTGTTAACACGTAATGTGATGTAAATTTGTGAAAATCTTTTAACGTGCCGTCAAAATACATTAGCACCCTTTCCATTTTTGGATATGTAAATAAGCACTGCATAATTAACGTATGGTGAACTAGTATAGAATAAGCAAAAACATGTGCAAAAAAATTATTTTAAATTAAGTTTTATTTATTTTTATGCTTCCATGTTAAAGAACACTTACAAAAAATTGGCTCCGCATTTGTTTCCTAATTTTCTTTGGTAGTTCACTCATTGACCTCTGAATACCCTTTGTATTTGTGGTTTTATCTTTTTATTTATAGAATTAATAACATTTTAGCTCTGTATCCGTTTTCGTAAACTTTTTTTAGATTAGCCCAAAAGTTTCAATAGATCGCAATTGTGGAACATTTGGGAGGTTCATTTTCTTTGGCTCAAGTTCTATTTTTTTTATTTTATTGTGGTGTTAATCGTTGACACAAATTGTAAAATTTTTTTTTAATATTTTCGATAAAATTGCTAAGCTGGAACACATTTTTCGTTGTAAACTTGGGCATTCATAGCTACACCACTTAAAAATGTTGCTAACACCACGTTCGCTTATGGCTAACCACAAAAAACTTTTCCTGGAAACTTTGTCTTACAAATAAATTTAGCTTTTTGGTTTCTTTGTGACTGAAGATCAAAAAATTTTTGCTCCATTCATTTCCTTCAGGTAAAATATGAGTTCACTTAGTTTTGTTAAGCAAAAAATAATTTCTGGAAAGCTCGGTAACCTGCATTTATACCCTTCTGTTGCTTTTACAAAATGGTGCATTTTTTTCTTCTTTTTGGACCTCGATTCTAAATATTTCTAAATTTTTTGTCAAAATTAATTTTACCCTTGTAAAATTTAACTGCAACCTTTCATTTTAGTTTTAAAATTTGAGTTGAAATACATTTCAACCTAATCCACATTTTCTTTCAATTAATTTATTATTCTTAAATAAGTTTATTGTCGTGTAAATAAATTTTTTTGAAACCCATGTCCTTAAAATGCCTAAAATTTCTTTTATAATTTTATTTGAATTTTCTTCACAAATTTACAAATTAATTTGTGGCGGTTTAGCACGTTTAGTACATTTTCATAACTAATTTTTAACTGACCAGAGCAATCTTAGTTTTGTTTTTTAAATAAAGTACAGTTAACTTTCGTGTTTTTTTTTTGTAAGAATCTAAAAATGTTTAGCGTTCGTATTTCTTCCCATAGTTACATTAATGCAATTTCGTACACTAGTATTAAATTACAGACTAAAATTTTATCTTTTTTTTTGAAAATTGCACTACGCCATAGTTAAAATTTGTAATCGTCGATAAAATTGCAGGAACTGCCTTTAATTTCAAAACGTTGGTTCTTTTATTGGAACTATTACGTTGTTTGCATGATTACAAGCTAAATTTGTTTTTGTTATTCCAAAAAGTGGAAGTAATTCAATGGAAAACCAACAAAACAATGTAGACAATTTTGTGTTACCGATGAGCCATTTCAAGATTTTCTTTTAAGGTATTACACTGCTTTGTAACAATATCAATTGAACTGAAATTTTAAAAACAATTTAAAATATTGAAATTGATCAAACTTGAAATAAGAAATATAAACAAAAATTATTTGTAATTACGGTGTACAAAAGTTAATACGAAAATTATATTTTAGGGTAAGATGGGGTCAAACGGACATGAAACGGACATTTTTAGAAAAAATTCGTAAGTTTTTCAGAAAAGGCGCCGCGTTATTATTGCAGTATTACTAGTGTTGTTGACATTTGAGGTAATTAATAGAAAGTAATTTGTTAAAATTTTTCCAATCTAAAGGCTATTATTGCATGTTAAAAGTGAGGAGTGATAGGAAATGTAAGTAAAATTAACGTGTTGTTATATTTTTGTTAGAAATTATTTAGAATCTAAGTATTTAGTAAAAATTTAAAACTTATAGTTAGGTCAATTAAAACCAAGTGTCTTTGAATTACTGCCACGTAATTTCATTGTCCTAATATTAATATTTATTTAGATTTTGAATTTAAAAAAAATTCCGATGCGGGGCAAACGGACATATTGATTGAAATTGATATTGATTGATTGATATTGATTGAACCGGATAGTACAGTATTTATGCTTTTTTAAACAATGTTTACAGAAAAATGGTACAGATCCGGATTAGAACTACAGAGAGGAGCTCGTGAGCTCGTGGAATCAAGAAAATATGAATCTTGTCATAATTGCTGTAAATAAATATAAATGGCTCTTAATTCAGCTGATAAGTTGAATGGCGTTCTTATCATCATTCATTGCGACTAAAAGTGCGAATTTAACTATTTATAACGTATATTAAACCTTATGTCCGTTTGCCCAGGGTGTGGGGCAGACGGACATTTTCACTATGTTTGTTTTAGGTTAAGTTCTCAAAAACTGTTTCTATTTTTCAACTTTAATCTCATCATTTGTTAGCTTAATAATTGAGATATCAAACCAAATAATTAGTTCTTAAATATTATGTTGCTTTTATTAAATATAACTATAAAACCCTTAGAGTGTCCGTTTGACCCTCTTACCCTATATTTATTGATTGTATCAATTATTGATTAATTTAATTTTAAGTATTGGTTTAATGTTTAAAATCAATATGTTGTGTTATTCGGATTAAAAGTAGTATTTTGTTTTATTACAAATTGTTTACTAAATATTTTCAAGTTTTAAAATTTCGAGTTAGGCAGTTGGCTTGGTAGCATATTGAATAATTATATGCTGCAACACTAACCTACACTGAACCAAATATGAGCTTAAATACAACGAACTGAAACTTTGCGTTGACGAAATTGTCCGTCAAAACTGCTCCACCGATGGCTTTCGTTGTAACCACAATAATGTATTCATTAAAAATGCTTGGGTCAACCGTTTCAACGAAAACAGATTCGTTAAAATTAATACGTTAAGTTCTTTTATATAAAGAACGCCGATAAGTTTCTGATGACTGCGCTTCATTAACATAAAAATTATCGGTACCTATTTAATTTAACGTATATTTTTTGTAATTTTACGGATAAAGATATTAATTTAAAGATATTTAGTAATTAATTCAAAGAATTATATACTTTGTTACAGTTATCCGCGTTTATTATTCTTACGTATATTTTCGAAGTGTAACGAATAAAATTGTTCTTAGTGGACAATAAAATTGGACAGAAAATACCAAAAATGCAAGGATAAATCTTTTCACGAAAATATAGTTGATTTTTTATTTAATAAAAATATGACCATAGATATGACAACTATGTATTTGATGTTTTGTTCACAATTTAAAATTAACGTTAAAACTCTTAAATTTAAAATAAAGTTAAAAAGATTTTTAATTTCTAATAAATAAAAACCAACTGTATTTTCGTGTATAGATTATTTCTTGCATTTTTAATATTTTTTATAGAATGTTTTGACAATTATAAAAAACCTTCACTACATCAACGCCGGAACCATTGATTATATTAACATTATAATTTGAACTACTAAAGAGCTTTAGATTTAATAAATCAATTTTTCCTGGAAATTAGAGACAAAATTATTTTATTTATAGAATCATGTCTTTTTGAATTATTTGCATTATAGAACACTCTAAGGTGCGTCACAAAAGATTTTGCAGTATATAGAAAATCAACAGTACTTATTATTTAAAAATTTATTTCAATTTATCGAATTCTAAGTATAACAACTTTTAAAATATTTTACTCGGTTTAAAATTAAAAAAAATACGTCTATAAAATTATAAAACATTAGAGATTCTTTGGCTAATTTAAAGTAAACAAATAAAATATTTAAAAAGAATATCCTCTTTAAAAATTTGGTAGGTGGGATTCGACGGGGATTGAACGGGAAAATTGTCAGATTTTGGCTGGGGAGCACAGGAGGGTCGAAACAGGGGCCGAAAGGGCCGAAAAATATGGAATTCTAACTAGAAGGTCGAAATTTTGTGGGCAGGTTTAAATTTTTTTAAATTTTTTCTCGGGCGCTTTCCACAACATTTCCGCTTTCTATTCGTTTTCGCGCTACTTCTTCCACAGTTTTTTCAAGATTTCGATTAAATTTGAGGAAAGGGTGTGGGACGAAAAAATGGAGTTTTTGTCGGAATTAACTTTTAGAATTTTTGCCCCGTTTTTATTTTAGAGCGCATGCGAAGTTTTTCCTTTGAAACGCAATGGTGGCTTCGTTTGAAGACCGATCTTTGCGTTTCTCGGCTCGGTCGGTTTGCCTCGATTTTAGATTAGCATTTTTACAAAAAAAATGGTACGTCGCCAATCGGGAATTTCTTCTTTTTGTGCCATCAAGTTTAATTACTTGCGCGCAGCACTGTTTCGAATCGAATCGAATCGCGTTTGCGCGTACGCCGAGACCCGATCCGTGCATAATTTTGTGCTCTACAACTTTTTCGATTTGACACATTTTTCAAGTCCGACGTCGTCGACTATAATTATAATTATGCGTGCCAATATTATTTATATTAACAACAATTTATAATTGTTTAAACAATTTTTTTTTTTCCAAAATTATTTATTCGATCGATGTCGAGTCGAGACCGCGTGCTAATATTATTTACATTAACGACACATTTATAATTGTTTAAATAATAATCGACTATTGCATATTGGTAACCGATGTGCAATTTATATAATTTTTCATTTGACGATGCACGACACGTTTTCCGGCTGGTGCGCGGTTGCTCGGAGCTTCGAAACTTGGCCAAATGCGAGCGATCTGGAACGATCTGGTGCTGCCCGAAATGTTTCGCGAATTTTTCGCGGCGCACCCGTCTTCAATGTACGTTTTTTATAATTATATTTTATATCTTACATTCGTCGTCGTCGTCGTCTCTGGAGGCGCGAGCGCGGGCGCTCGAGCGCCGGAGCCGAAAACGCTTTCGAAGCGAGATCCAACGTCTCGATGTATATGATAGGAACGTGTGGTCTCTCTAGGGGGCACCGAACGCAAATTTTTTTTTAAATCGCGCGTTTGGACGCTCTCGGAGCGAGACACACGAAGACGGTATTCGCGTCTACCTATCGAAATCCAAAATATATGCTTTTTAATTTTTACGCAAATTTTTTAATAATTTTTCCAAAATTATTTTTCGATCGACCAAAGCGTACTAACATTACGCAAACGATATTTACATCGATTTATAATTGTTTAAACAATTTTTGTAAATTTTGTAAACATTGTTTGCATAATATTGGCACGCGGTCGGTCGTCGATATCGAATAAATATTTAGGAAAAATTTAAAAATTCTGTAAACAATTATAAAAGCATATGGTTTAGATGGAATTTATTTATTTTTGTTTTGAAATTTATTTATTTTGTTTTTATGCACAACACATTTTGTGTAATTCATTTTAAATCGGCAAGTGCCACGACGCTTCGGGAGCAGTATCCGATCCGGACGTTGGTTGCTCGGAGCGGCGAAACTTGGCAAAATCCTAGCGATCGAAAACGAGTATGCAATCCGGGCGCGTGATGCTCGGATCGCGAACAAACGCACTAAAATATAAATAGAAATTATAGAATAGAAATATAGAAGAAAATTAGAATTGAAGTTTGCGGACATGTGAATTGGGCACAATTTCGATATACATTGTCGAAAACGTCAAACGTCGATTATATTTTATCGAATTAATTTGACAGTCGATATTAAAATATCGTTTTGTATGAGAGCGAGAGAGACAGAACAAGTTTTTTTAAGGTTTATTGAATATTTTCGATTGTTTTTATTTTAATTAAACTTACACTCTTATAAAATTATATTTGAATAGAAAATAGTGCATATTTTTTGATGACAGAAATTGTTGAATTTTTTTCAAACTCGACATTTGCGATTCTTTTTTCTTTTTTTTTGAAATTAAACTAAGAAGATTATAAAAATTGAAAAGAAAATATAATATCAATTAATTTTTTAATTGCTCCAAAGCTAAATTTTGGCGATGCTGTTTATTAAAAAAAATTGTTGATGACAGGGGTTATTGAATTTTTTCTCAAATCTTGACGCCATTTTTCAAATTCATTCATTTTCAAATTCTTCAATCCAAATAAATATTTAGTGCCAAAAAATTTATACTTCAAGCAAAGCCGCGTGAAAAAGCAAAAAAATGTTTTATTTCAAAAATTTTGAAAAAAATATTTTGCTGAACCTAGCCACAACGAAGCAAACCTTACTTAGAAACAGTGCAATAAGTTTCTAAAAGTGAAGATCTGTTTTGGGTAAGACATCATAAATTTTTTAATTTTGTCTTCTCTTTTTTCGTCGACAGAATCAGAAAGAAACATTATTTTGTTGGTATTTTAATAATTTAACACAGTCGGGCCAACATTGTGGACGAACCAAAAAGAAATTTATAAAAAAATTTTATTGCAAAATGTTCAATATTAGCAGGGAAATAATAATTTATTTAGTTTTTTTAACCTACACCTTGTTCATTATTTTCGTAATTTATGTGAAAACGGTAGGTTTTCAAAAAATTATTAGACCAACGTTGTATCCGTTAAATTTCCTATCCGGTTTGGGCCATCAGTTTTTCTAAAATGTTTCGTTTAAAAGATACGGGGTTGGCAAGAAAAGTAAAAACAACAAAACTCGGAATTTTTGACATTTTTCCCTTAATTTAATTCATAACTCGAAATCTGTTGATTCTAGGCGATAAGGGGTAACATAATTTGTAGATATTCAAATGCTCAATAGAAAAGCTCTAATCCATTAAACCCAAAAATCAAAAATATCGTTGCAATGGCCGCTTGAAAACATAAATTGAAAAATTGCTTTAAAGTGAGGTACCCAAGGGTTTGGACTTGGACAAAATTTTATTTAAAAATATGTCTTAAAAGTGTCATCTATCACCACCTAAGAGGTTCTCTACGGTCACGGGACACCCTGTATATAAAAATGGATGTATGTGGGTGTGTGTATGTATGTTTGTTCCTTATAGACTCCTAGACCGTTCGACCGATCCCAACCAAATTTTGCACAGTTACTCTCTAGGACCCTAAAGAGGTTTTTCACTAAAAACCTGGACCGAAAATCTTAATTTAAAAAAAAAGTGAAAAATTGCGGACGCGCATGAATGGATTAACTATTAAACTATATAATTTCAATTGATTTAATTTAGATTAGATGAAAATGCAAATTTATTTTTTTCTGTGTACCCATTTGCTATTGTATCTTCCTGTCCTATCCATCTGGTTTCCTGTAGGGCAGCAATTTCTATTTCGTAACTGCTTAATTCCTTCGCCACTTCATTAACCTTTCCAGATTTGAGAAGAGTTCTGACCTTCCATCTTGCTAATTTTATTGTTTTCCTTTTCTTGTTTTTCTTTTTTATTTTATCTACTTTTCCAGTTGCATCCGCACGTTTTACCTCGTTTAATCATATTTATTGCCTTGTCGGTTTCTTCCTCTGAAGTATCTGTCTGAGAGGACCCAGATACTCCGTCCTTTTTCTTTAGTTTTTTGGTGTTTGATACATGTGCTTCTCAGCTTTAGATGATTATCATCCCTATCCCATATGAATACTTAATCCTGTTTGTACAATTTTTGGTATCCAACTATTCCTCATTCTCCATTCTTCGTTGAGTCCTTAGCAATAGCCCATATCTTGTTTTGAATATCTTTCTCTTGACTTTTTCTTCTTTTAAACTTAGTGGATTACTTGCCAATTTTCTTATACTGTCGTTAAATTTTTCGATCGCAGTAGTTGTTAATTTTATTTGTTTCTTCATTTATAATTTTAGTTCTTTTTGGTTTTTGATAGTCTTGTCATACCTTTGCTCATCTTGGTTGTCCAGATTTGAACTTATTGATTTCACTATCAATCTGGGCCCATTTATTAATCCACTTTTTTGTCTCTTTGATAGTTCTGAATCCAAAACATCGAATTTTCCTTTTATTTGTTTTTATTATATTCTCTGATGTGTAATTTATGAAAATTTTCCATTTCTCTCAAGTGACCTTTACCGTTTTCGTTTCTCGAATATACTCAAATTATTGATTTAAAATTATCTACTAGGTTAAAATATTCCATACTAAGTGTACTATTTTAATTAAAGTCTAATAACTATCTTTATTTGGAAGGATTCCGGGGTTATCATCTAGTTTGTTAATGTGGATGGCTGCGGAACATCTTCCTGCCCAGCATTTGTAACAATAGGTTTTCTTATTAATCTCAAGCGAACCCGTTGTACCTGGTTATTATTATTATTTTTTGAATCAGCCGTGTTATCATCAAAGATTTTTTGTATTCCATACGGTGCATCGAATTTGCCTCTAGTTTTTTTTCTAATATTGCTGGTTATTTTTTGCATATATTGTTTGGTTAAGCTTGAAGGCATGAACTTCCGCCGGATTCCGAGTTTGCACCACATCTTCTTTTGTTGCATGAATTTTTTCTTTCACCTTTTCTATATATATTTATATATATATTTCGGGCTTCCTTATGTAAGGATACAACCAAGGTCGTTTACCCGTCCCCCTCAAGAGGGTACTACAGCAATTAATATCTCAAAGATGTTGCAAGCATCTTGTGGGAGGACCACCATCTTTACGTGCCCCTTGAAGCACGGAGACGGCATTACAAAGCGAACTCCACCCGGATGCGAACCGGGAGTTCTACCTTAGCAGTTCATCGCGCTAACAACCATGCCAATGACCGTCTCTTCTTTCACCTTTTCGTAGATTAAATTTAATTTGGTTTTATGATCATTAATGTAGTCCTTATAAAACTAGTATCCAAAATATGTAAAATGGGTCTCATATTTGTGTATCTTAGGTGATTTCAAGAGGTGTAACCCTGTGGGTCCATGAATTGAACTGTGTATGCTATAAGGCGCATTTCATTAAAATCTTGATATCCGATTCCTATCCTGTGATCTCATGATTCGTAGATGTTTAATAAAATTCTAGAATGCAATCTTTCGATCATTCCATTTGAGGGTGAATTTCGCGGTGTCGTAATTTTTTTTTTATTTCGTTTTCGCTTCCTGTATTAGGTTATTATTTATTGATAAATAAATTATAAATAAAAGATGAAAGATAAAAATTATTTATTGATAAATAATAACTGCATAATTTATTACCAAGTTAAAATGGAATAATTTCTGTTGTTGATATAAGCTTGAAGTACATGGGTAGGTTGTATATCATATTTCAGCTTCCTTGCAAGTGCGTTTAAGTTAAAATCAGTTTTGCTACAAATATTTTTTATTTTGCTAATTAATTAAAAAGTCTCTAATAATTTTTGTTCTTTATTAATTAAACAATGTTTATTTGGAAGATTTGAGTGAAAAAGTTTTTGTTGTAAAAATTTTTCTATGACTTTAAATTTTATTATTTGCTGATGGCATATTTTCTAAAATGGGGATTTGGCAATAATTATTGACAATAAATTAGTTCGGGTATTATGACTTGTCTATTATTATTTATGTTGACCAGAACATCGGCGTGTGTTTTGCTAATTGACTACAGAATACAAAATTTTTTGAATGTAATTCCATAAAAAATGGAATTTTTAAATTTTTTATTTCTAGGACGTTGGTTTCATAATTGATTTTTGCACCTAATTTTTCAAAATCATCACTCCCTATTAATGCCTCAAACCTATAGTGCCATTTAATTACATTAAAATTTAATTTTTCATTTATTCCAAACTCTGATAAAATAAGATACGAAATATTTTCTTCTATGAATCTATTCTAGTAAAACCTCTTACTGAGGAATATAAATGAAATTTTAAAGTATTTGTGGGTGATCATCGGGTTCATGGTTGAATTTGAAGCAAATTTAAAGTTGGAATTGAAATAAATGGTAATAACATTCCGATTGCGATGCCTAGCAAATTGTCGGTGTAGTTTCCTTGGTTTCTACAGTTGAGTACCGTGAGGATGTCGAAGTCCTTCAGTGGACCAAAGTGGATCTTGCAGCAATTTTCAGTTCAATTTTATAATAAAATTTAAAAATCTTCGGTACTTCGATAGTGCCGTTTGGACATCCTGTTCGCAGCGCCAATTATATTTATTGATACCAAAAATTTGTTTTGAAAATTTTATTTTAATTATTACAAATTTATCAGGGTTGACGCACTTGCCAAATAGTTATTGGTTCTGGTATCGGCTTCTTTTGTATTATGAGATGTGATTACAATAATTAAAAATGTTGACGTATCCAGTAACATATAAGCTAGAAAGGTCTTAAAAATGCGATTTTGACGTGGATACGTCTATAAAATCGTTAGAATATTAAAATTAAATAAAAATGGGTCATCATCATCATCATCATCAGCTATATCATCCATCGTCAGATATAAGCCTCCCCATATTCCTCCATTGCTGTCTGTCTTTCCTGCTTTCTGCATCCAGTTCTTTCCTGCATATCTTTTCACGTCATCTGTCCACCTTGTCTGGGGTCGTTCTACACTTCTTTTTGGCTTCGTGGTCTCCACTCGATTACCCGACGCGTCCATCTATTATCGCTCATTCTAGCAACATGCCTATCAATTCATCTTAGCTTACAGAGTCGATGTATTACATCTGTTACTTTAGACCTTTTTCGAATTTCAGAGTTGGGTATATGATCTCGGAGGGTAATCCCTATCATTCGTCTTTCCATGGATCGTTTGGGTGACTAGCATTTTTTAGTATTTCGTTGTTAAGGGCCCATGTCTGTGTACCATAAGTTAAGACTGGTAATATATATTGATCAAACACTCGTGCTTTAAGTGTGTTTGGTATCTGAGAATTAAAGAGTTTTTCATTCTTCCAAATGCCGCCCATCCCAACGATATTCTTCTACCCAAGTCAGCTTTTAAATTTTCTTCGATATCATAATTTTCTGCCCAAGATATATATGAATCAACTCTTTCAATGGTCTGATCTTCTACATTCAGGTTTCCTTTGCTTATTTCATTTATTTCATCATTTACGTCGTTGGTCATGTACTTTTTTTTTGTTATGTTCATTTTTAGGCCTATCATTCTTGATCTTTCATTTATTTCATTAATTATTTGTTATAATTCTTTCTTTTTGTTTGATATTAGAATAATGTCATCACAAATCGTAGATGGTTCAGCCTTTCACCGTCGATAACAATGCCTTTTCATCCCATTTTAGTTCTTTAAACATGTCTTCTAGGGCAAGATTAAATAGTTTCGAAGAAATCGAGTTTCATGTCTAACGCCACGATTGATTTTTATTTTTTAGTTTTTCGTGTAGAAGAACTTGGGATGTTGCATTTTCATAGATATTCTTTATCAGACAAGTGTATCTGTGGTCTATACCTACGGTTGTTGCTTAAAGCGTTTAGTCATCTGTCCAAAGTCTCAAGTGGAATTATATTCATGCCTTTTTCATGATCGTTCACAATGTGCCATCCCATAGCTTGTTCTCGAAATGGTTAATTCATTTTCTAATTATTGCTTAACCTCTCGTTATGATCGTTCTGAACCACTTATAAAAACTGTAGGTGGTCAGTATTATAAATCCTTTTTCAATAGTCTCAGCTTAAGTTACTGTTTGGCTGGTATACTTTCTATCTTAACATTTGTATTAGTTTAACTCTGCAGTTATGATTTTTATAACAGCATTATCGTGAACTGATATGCCGACTGATAGGCCTGTAGTTTTCTAATTTGGGTTTATTTCCTTTTTAAATAATCCAGAATCATCAGGTTTGATATATTTCCTCTTCGTTTCTTTCTTCCTTGTAAGCATTTGTTATATAGTTTCTCAAGAAGTAGTTCGTACTTGGTTATGTCTCCATATTTAAGCATTTGTGCAATTATGATCTTCGCTTATCTCGTACCTTAATGGTAGTTTGCAACGATTCACTTTTCTCCATTATTATTGCATTTCTTCTATACGTTTAAAACATAATTCCCTTTTAAGTTTCTGATGGATTTGCTTGCCGATTATGTTCTATGAGTAGATTCAGTAGAGCATGAGCCGGTTCTTCTTCTCGATGGTAAGTTGTAAGGGTGCGCAAAGCGATACGCTCGAAAGAGTAACCGTGAAGATATGGTTTGGGCGCACGCAATTTAAAACCACCCTGTAAACAACACGACAGTAAACCCCAAGAAACTGCGAAATGTATCTACTGAAAAAAAGAACTAACCGGGTCTAATGCCGCAAGTATCAAGACGGTTGATTTATAAAATTTCAGATTTAATTCGTAAAAAATTACAGTGAGCGCAATATTGGGTTACCCTTCGGATTAAAAATAAGGTTGTATTGTAACGTGATTGAAAAACTTTGTTAAAATAATTACCCCGTATACGTATACTAGGCGCACAAAAATCGTAACAAAATCACAGCTTTTAGATAAAATAAATATGTTCAAAAGAACGACCCAATATAAATAACCCGCGCAATGATGATCAAAAGGTAACAAATTAAATCGGACGGCACAAACAAAAATCTTAACTTGCTGGAGTCTTCGTCCTTGACAGCTAGACGTAAAAGATTGAAACTCGATTGATGAACAAAAAGGCTTTGGCCAGGCTTCCTTTTCGATAACTCAAGAACTCGATCGTAATGAATGATAGTTTGACGAAACAAAACTAAAAAAACCCTCTGAAGATGTTCAAAATTGATTTCAATTATTTTTCAACATATATCGATCAGATGTTAAAACTTGGACAGATAAATCCTTCCAATGAAGTTCGGATAATTCCTCAAAATTGCTTACAAAAGCCGGTACAGAAAATATATCCAAAACAATGACCAATATAAATCCCAAACAACTTGGATTGAAAAACTCAAAGTTCAATCAACAATTGGATCACTGTAACGTCCAAAAACTAGATTTTGTAAAATT
Organism: Lycocerus yunnanus; assembly: GCA_036346125.1. Taxonomy (NCBI): domain Eukaryota; kingdom Metazoa; phylum Arthropoda; class Insecta; order Coleoptera; family Cantharidae; genus Lycocerus; species Lycocerus yunnanus. Next base: position 161,832 of record JARFIX010000165.1, on the reverse strand, counting down.
GCAATAACAACTTTCAAATTCGAAATCAACAGCTGATAATTTTCAATCTAACATGGCGATAACTAATATTTAGAAAATTAAATTTAAAATTTAAACTGTGTTGCCGCATATTGAGTTTTATAAAATTACTATAAAGGAATCTTCAGTAATAAAAGTATCCGTTGACAAAACAGGACCGTAACAAATTTGAAATTAACATATTCTCATAAGAAATACATGTAAATGTATTATTGCACAACATTACGTCATTGTTTGCGTAGTTATACCGCTTAGTTGTTTCGATTAGTCATTCCGCCTAGAAACCGTTGTAGAAACTTAGAACCTACAAAACATCTAGTAACTATCCCAATAACGCCCTACGCAAAATTCCCAAAACTTTCCCGAAAAATAAAAATACGTCACGATTATGCGCATAGTCTCCTCCCCTTTACAAACCAACAAATCTGACAAGTTGTGGAGTTAGCCTCAATCCTCTTTTTCACAAGAAAGTTGCGCAAGAGTTTTTAAAGTGGGAATCTAATGGAGATACAAACAAACATGAGAGCCCGAATTAAAAATAAATTGAAAACGGGTTAATTGTTTTACTTAAGCCAGTTGTTTTATTTGGCCCAATTATTTATTTAACCCAATTGCTTTGTTTAGCCCAATTGTTTATCTAACCCAATTGTTTATTTAATCGTTTACTTGACTCAATTGTTTTATTTAACCCAGTTATTTTATTTGGTCCAATTGCTTATTTAACCCAATTGTTTTATTTAGCCCAATTGTTTACTCAACCTAATTGTTTATTTAATCCAATTATTTATTTAACCAAACCCCCACTAAGGTTAATGCAAATGTTCCAGTACAGGAACAAAGATGCCACTATGATAACGTCAGGCTAAAAGTGACCGTTCCAAAGACCAGGAGAGAGCCCCGAGGAAGACCAGGACCTCATCCTACCAAAGAAATTACAATTCCCTCCCCCTTCCTTCCTTCTCCCGGTTCTACGAGTACAATTTTTGGTTTACCCATGAACAACCAGTAAAGTAAAGACCAGTAGCGGTCCCGCCAAAAATCTACAAAACGTCGAAACATCAGAATGATGTGGGTTTCTGCGTCACTTCACCACTACGATGCACCTAGACAAACTTCGCTTCGACACACCAACAATCTTTGTCGACGCCGAGTTTCTTACTTATTCTCTAACAAACAAAATCTTCTCTTCACCTCAAAAGGTACTTATTGCTAACAAACAAAACTTCGCGCCGACACGTATTTCAACAAATGTCAAAACCGTCAATTTTCGAGTTTCTTACTTATTGGGCGTTTAAGTTCAACGCCTACGGATTTCAAAGTGAAATTAACTTAGTCGAAAGTTTTAATCGTCACCTTGAAAAATTTTGGATATACATGTGTTCTTCGTCGCACGGCAAAATTAAAAGAAAACTAGGATAGGGTTCGATTAACTGGACTCAAATTACACTTTTCTATAGAAATGGCTTTACCAAACAATAGAACACAAAATGCAAGCTCTTTAAGGTGAGGATCAATCTTGTCGGAGTTGTAATAAGGCCACAATTTAATTTTGAAAATTGCAATTTTCCCATAAGAAATACATGTAAGTGTATTATTGCGTAATATTACGCAATAATTTTATGTATTTTGTTAACCGTACTTGTGATTTCATATACGTGAATAGCCCATAGGGCGGGGCTAACAGAGCAGCGTTAGGAAGGAGTCAGTCGCTCCCTGAGATCCGTTGCGTCAACTTCGAAACTTTTCGAGCTGCAGCCGCTTGGGGATGTTTTAGTAAGTAAAGCGCTGTCAAAACCGCTCGAAGCGCCTTTGAGACCAGGGTGCGGAGATAGGTTTTGACAGCGCAATCACATCAGAAGAATTCACACAAAAATGACTTTATTTCAAAATTTGTTGTCCGATCACAAATTTAATTCTTTTATCTAATTACACCATTATCTATCATAATTCGTTGTAAAACCGTTGGATTCTGGTATATTTACAGTCGACTAAACCAATTTCAATTTTGAGGGCGGGGTTACACTTCAAAAGAGTCAATGACAAAAATTGCATTCCAAATTAACTTTAAAGCAGTTTTTTCTCAAAAATGTGTGAACCAACCGCAAATTTTATTTTTTTTATAAGCTAATTACACCGTTATCTTTCATAATCCACTTCAAAAATGGTAAAAATCCTCTTCCGGTAATTCGAACCACACCCGAAAACTTATATACCGTAAATACGTCAATCTTTGCCCACAAAGGATAACTTTGCACCAAAAAAAGTATCAAGTTCGAAGTGACGCAATAAGCGAAGAATAGAAATTTTGAGGTTGATAACAAACAAGACAACCTTCTCATAACCTGATGTAGTTCGGACGCCAACGGGGTCATGTTATTGCGTCAGGTTTATGGTGCAAAGTTACCCCTTGTGGGCAAAGCTTGGCGGTTTTATGGCAATTAATGAAAACTTTAGTTAAACAGAATTTCAAAAAAGGAAATCTTTGAAATAAAACAATTTTTCAAAAGTGGTCACAACCAAATTTTAAATATTGTTTTTTGAATAAAATTCAATTAATTAGTATTTTGTAGGTTAAGACTGTTTTGATAGTTAGGTCATCTAAGAACTCTTTAGGTCTGATTAAAAGACGTGGACGTTGACCTGGACAAAACTTTACTGGATCTATGTAGACGTAAATCCTTACCTGTAGCTTTTATTTGAAGTTAGATTCAAAAATTAATAAAATCAAACAGTTTTCAGAATTTATTTGCAATTACGATACACGGCAAAATTTAATACAAGGTGATCTATCACTCACATAACTTCAGAATATTGTGCAAACCAACACAAATCGAACAAGTGCCTTTCAAAAATTTGTTGTAATATTATTAACATGTGCAATTACAGAAATTCGAATTGTACTGCCACTAAAACGTACGTCAAGATTGTAGATAACATCTGAAAGTAAAACATGACTTGGATTAATATAGAGCTTTTTTTTATTTTATAGTCAGTTTAACAAATCCAAAATATTTACTTACAGTTGGAAATAGTTGCGTATCTATGGGTAGAATATCTGATGCTGTTATATCTTGAGGATATTTATTAACAATAAAGAAGAAGATTTCAAACTGAAAAATAACATGTAATACACTTTAAAGATGAATTGTATAACTTGAAAACTGATTGAAAAATTTAGAATTTTCTACATACTTATGGCCGAAATTAACAAAGTAGTCAATCATATTTCTGATTATTTTGTTTTGCTGCTCTCTGATTGGTTACTTCGTTAATTTATCTAATAGATAGATCTTCTAAGAGATATCGCTAGGTGAAGAAATCGGGCATTAGTTGTGGAAATTTCTATAGTAAATTTATATAAAGATAGAACAAACCTGTAATTTTTCAGCAGCAGTTAGATTACTTAACGGAAACTTTTGCAATATCCCGAGTATTTCATCTCTCTGAAAAACATAATTACATTGATTTCTGACAAATATTATAATTTTTCTTTCAAAAAAAGTTAAATTAGGATATGCCATATAGTTTACACCAGCGATTTTCGCATTTAATGTAAAGCATAGTACACTGTGGATTAAAGTTAAATTGTTTTCAAGAAAAGTGTGATTCTTCTGTTGAAAGATTTTATTTCTAACTAAAACGTCAAAACCAAAAAAACAAATACTTATTTTTGCTTCTAATTCCGTTATCCTAGCTCGAAATTTTGATTTCTTTTTCTACTTGGTCCTTACGAAGATTGCGATATTTATCTGGAAAAACATAAGTACCTTCTGGCTTTAATTTTCCTGTTACAAGCTCCCGAAGGTTAAATTCTGTTTCCGAAATAATTAATTTTTTTCAACGCTCTGCGCGCCGTAATTTTGCACCAAATTTTAATTTCAACCCGCAGAGACAAAAATTAAACCTACAAAAATGGTATTTTGACATTTTTTACTAAAGGTTCCGTTTTTGCGTAATCGCAATATACAAATTTTAGAATTTGATAAATTTCGAGAAGGCATGCGAAACATTATGTAATTATGACGTCGTACATTCGCGCGGCCCTGCAAATTTATGTAAAACACAAAAACTATTAATTTTTAAATTAGGTTAGCTTGCGAATAAGCTCAAATTTAATTGAAAATCTCAAGTGAAAACAATTTACGACAATTTTTGTACATTAAAAGTTACATTAAAGAAAATAAATTGCGAAAAACCAAAAAAACGTTTAATTATCAAAAATTTAGAAAAAAAATTTTACTGAACCTAGCCGCAACGAAGCTGAACTTACTTGGAAACGGTGCAATGAATTTCTAAAAATGAAATTTTGTTTTGGGAAAGATTTCGTAATAAATTTTATAATTTTTTCCTCCCTTTTTTCGTCGACAGAATCAGAGAGAAACCTTATTTTTTCGGTATAATAATAATAAGCCCTACATTCCTTTCGGAATTTGGCTATCTCTTTCGAGATTTAACAAATCCTTTTGAAGAGATGGATTAGCCCCCATCTACTACAAAAATATTACATTTCTACATTCTGTTGTCCGTTTTTATTTTCACCGTGATTTTTCTCCATTCTTTGCTATTCTCCATCTTTCCCTCTAATTTCTCACCCCATCTTCTTCAGGTCGTCCATCACCTGTACACATACCATCTCAAATTGGGTCTACCCTTGATTGGTAGTCCATTGGCTTCCATTTGGTGATCCGTTTTATCGTCGAGTTCTCGCTACTCTCATCACATCCCCAAACCATCTCATTCTCAGCGACTTGATCATCTTCACAACGTCCTCATTGTCCATGCATCTCGACAATTCGAAATTCATCATTGGTCTGCATTCTTGTTCATTGTAAGGTCCCATTATTGTACGTAGCACTCTTCTTTCAAAAACTTTTAACTCGTCTTCCTCATTCTTACTGAGACACGTTGTTTCTGCTGCGTATGCGTAATACATGATATGTATATAAAATATTTAGTACTTCATGGGGACTAATCCGCCCCGTCAAACGGATTTGTAAATCCCCCAAAAGGGATAGTTATATTCTTTTGGAATGGAACGCTGTAAATAAAAAAAAATTAGGTACTTACCAAGAAGATCGCTTCAGTAAATTGAGCTATTGTATATCCTGTACCGCTTATTGCAACGAACAATATGGTTTCAATAGCAATAAATCTAAAAGTAATTGAAATTCCATATACGACATTAAGTATTATCCAAAAAATACTGATAATGAAAAAAGATTAATCCATAATTGATCGTCACCAACAGCAAAGGATTTACGCAATCGGAAAATGCCTTCATTAGCTTGACTAATACTATGTACATGTCGGTATACGCTTTTAATAAATTTTGTGTGTTAACTAAAGGCAATGCAACTATGCAATTATTTTCGTTCGTAAAGTCCAATTTGTCCTTTCGTGTATTAAAGTTTCTAAATCGATTTTAAGGAAAGTGGCATACTGAACATTACAAAAGTGGCAAACAATGAAAAATAACAATAGCGCGTAAAACATTCCAATTACAGCATTCAAGGAAATAAATATTCCAAGTTTCTCAATTATATTGGTGTTAGGTAAAATGTCGGTAAAAAATATACCTGGAATTATTAATAAATTCAACAAGAAGCATACCATGAAACCTGCGTATGTACGTAGTCGCAAATTAGTAATAATATCCGTCGTTAATACGTAATGCGATGTAAATTTGTGAAAATTTTTTAACGTGCCGTCAAAATACATTAGCACCCTATCCATTTTTGGAAATTTAACTAAGCACTGCATAGTTAGCACTAATACAATTTCGTACACTATTAATTCAGGACACAATAGTAGCAGATCGTGTAAAAAATTCTCATTTTTTATTTTGCTGAAAATTCGCACTACGCCAAAATAGTGAGAAACACATAATGTAATCAGAGATAAAATTGCAGGAACTGCCTTTAATTTCAAAACGTTGGTTCTTTCTTGGAACTATTACGTTGTTTGCATGATTACAAGCAAAATTTGTTTTTAATATTCCAAAGAAATGGAAGTGATTAAGTGGAAAACCAATAGCACAATGTAGACAATTTTGTGTTACCCGATGAGCCATTTCAAGATTTTCGTTTAAGGTATTACACTGCTTTGTAACAATATCGAATTGAACTGAAATTTTAAAAATAATTTGAAATATTCAAATTGATCAAACTTGAAATAAGAAAAATAAACAAATTTTATTTGTAAATACAATATACAATTTAAATGTACATTAAAGTTAATGACGAAAATCATATTTTATATTTGTTGATTGTATCAATTATTGATTAATTTAATTTTAAGTATTGACTTAATGTTTAAAAATCAATATGTTGTGTTATTCGGATTTAAAGTAGTATTTTGTTTGATTAAGCAATTGTTTCCTGAAAATTTTCAAGTTTTAAAATTTCGAGTTAAGAAATTGGCTTGGTAGCAAATTGAATAATTATTTTGGTCATAACAATTATATTGATTTTAGTAAGGTTGTAACAGTTCGATTTTTATTTAAAAATATTTTGAAACAATTACAGATTTCTATAATTTTCTAAAAGTTGCAAACCAATTCAAATTATGAATTTAAATACATTTCACAAATGTTTATCAGCAATAATAAAACGAACATTCATTCAATTGAATCTTGCCATTTAAAAAGTTTTACTTGTTATAAAATTTTGAGTAAAATAATAGATGCATTCCACGCCAAATCTAAAATTGTGTAAACCGACCGCAAATTTTATTCAATTTTGAAATTAATGAAATTTTATTTCAATTTTAATTTCAATTTTGAAATTAACAATCAATTTTGAACGCCTTCAGCGAAAACCTATTGTTTGAGGCTTAGGCCTGCATCATTTGTGCGCATACTTTAATTTTGTTGTGCTTTACCACTATCGCTGTTAAAAATTTTATTTATTTCTTTGTTTTGGTAATAGAGCGTTTCACTATTTTGCGTTTTATTGCCTGACTGGCGCCCGATGTTTTCTTTATTTTCAGTTTTGCCATCTTTGCATATTTGAGCAATTGACGCAGGTAAAATGATACCACAGTTTTAAAAGAACCCACGAACCGCGTTCGCGCTACAAAAATAATTTGTTCTCAGGTTTACTTTTATACCAACTTACGATCCGAATATTACCAAAGATCTAATTATAAAATCACGTCAATAACGACATTATATTAATAACCAATCTCACAGACGAAGATTGACGTTTTTCTTTATCTCAGCAGTTTGTTCGAATTTCCGCGAGGTCGATCTTTAATAAATATCCAAACTTAACCTACTTGTGGTTTATTTTTCTGGTGGAGTTATTTGGGTTCAATTTAAATTTCGGAAGATTAATTCAAAGCATAAAACTATCTTTGTACAATTTATGTGTTTAGTAAACTAAGCATGTCACAGGTTATGTAGATTTAGTCCAAGTTGGGACGTACACCGAGTATAAGTGAACTCCCGATAGTTTTTTATTAAATAAAAACAAGGGGTTTTCAATGGTCGATAGGGACATCTTCTGCGGCGCGCACTAAGTTTTCCGAGGCGCCCCGGCGGCATTTCTGGATGATCCGGATCATCCTTTCTTCATCTTTCAAGTATAAAGTGGAAACTCACGGTGGAACGCGGAAACTTTTTGGAAATGCCCCTGGTGCGTGGGTGAAATTTGACACCCGAGTCGCTGCAAAACTGCGAAAACATAAACAAAAAGAAATAGTGAATTCTACTTACCCGCATTTATCCGGCGCAAATCAAAAATCCAAAAAAATCGGCTCCTTAAAGTGTCTTCAGTGCATGGGTAAACACCAGCATCCCCCGAAACTGCAGAGGCAGCTGCAACACCGAAACAAAGTAGGTGTAGTGAATATCACTTACCCTAGAGTAAACGGACGATTGGGCGTAAATCCAGGTAGGAAAAATTTTAATACACTTGACACACACGTTCACACCAAAAAATTGTCAAAAAACAACAAAATAGTGCACCGAAATTTTCGACTAAGGAAATTTACATCATAACACATTGAAGATCGATGGGCAACTAAAGTACTACCTCGTATCACTTTTGCCATAAGTAGACCACGTGATATTCATAACACCACATGTGTGGTATGTGAATAGCGGCGCGTGTCATAAGTACAGCGCGTGTAAAATCCCCAGCAGCACTTGTAGTAAAATTAAACACCCAAATTTCTCGCCCACCAAAAGCAACCACGGACAAATAACATCCACAAGATTGCACCCATTGCTGATTACAATTAGAATTATTGAGTTAAATCCGAACATTTGGCCCAACAAAATTGGGAGGTTCGTGTACGCCAAGTAAACCGAACGCAATATTTGGGAACCCAGACACGTAAAACATCGTACGGTGATATACGGGGTTCGTTCAAGAAGTTTCCAAACTTTTAGAAGAATACGATGGGCAATCAAAAGAAAATTGTAAAACCCTCAAAGCCTTAGTACTCTGGAACGTCTCTGCCTAAAGTGACAGGAGCGGCGGCAAACAACTCGCCTTGGGGTAGGCTACCTCGTGACTGTCCCACTTTCTTCAAAGCCGTATAAATCGGTAACGGCTAGGCGAGCAGGGGCGGAAGTGGTGTCAAACAAAGCATAACAAAACCCGCTGCATTTTTTGAAACGATACATACCCCTTCCCCCCCGCCAAACTTCAAAGTTCCAGAACTCCGGAACGCTTGGACGTAGAGAGGCGGGATAGGTACCAAACAACTAGTCGGGCAGTCAGCTACATTTTTGAGCCGCCACAGATCTCCCCCTCCAAAACTTTGAAGCCCCAGAACTCGGAAACGGCTTGGGTTAGAAATACGGGAGTGACGGCAAAAGACTCGCTGTAGAAGCGGCTGTCGCTCCCCTCTGTGACTCCCGGGCTTAGTGCTCTTTTGGCAACCTGTACATTCCACCTTCAACCAAAAAGTCTGGCAAGAGAAGACCAGCACGTAGGATAGGTCCAGACGACACTCCTTCACGTCGAAAACCGACAAGCAAGAAAAGGTGGCCAAAGCTCTGGGGAAAGCGATTAAGCCGTCTGAAAGGGTCCAGTTAAGACAGCCGCGCAAACCTGCATAGAGCAGATAAGGGCTACGGCTGCACAGGGGGAATCACACCACCTCCCCCTCGGGTGACAACCGCAACCTCGGCCATTGCCCGAGCAGTGGAAGAACTCCACAAGAAGCTTGGAAACAGCCACGAAGAAAGATTTGCCCTCCTGCAGGAGAACATACTCAGAGACTGCAGAGCAGTACTGAGGCAGGAGACGGCAATTAGAAAGCTCAGGGCCGAAATGGAGCCACTGAGTAACGGCAGGATGTCGACCAGCTCCGCGATTACCGATATGGCGGCAATGGCGGAGCTGAAAACTGAGATAACCGGCTTGCGAAAAGGGCTGGCAATCTGAGCAGGGAACAACATAGCCTCCCCCCTATACAACAGCCTGCATTAGAAGAGCTTAAGTAGGCGATCCAGAGGCTACAAAAGAACATAGCGGCAACATCCCTCTCCCTGAGGACACCGAGACCCGCACAGTGGTATGCGGATTGCGTCGGGTAATGGAAGATTTCATCGCGGAGTTCGTAGAACTCAAGCAGGCAACGGTAAACTGCCCTACTCCCGCCCCCACCCCGCACCCCTCCTGTGCGGACAGCCAAATGTACGCGATAGTGCTCGGCCTCCAGTGCGCTGTAGAAGACCTCGTCAAAGAGGTGAGGAACAGAAGGCTGCAACGGTAAGCCACTCCACCTTACCCGCGAGTGAACAACACCCGGGAACCGGGACAATGTGATGGTGCCCCCGCGACTTTCAAACCCCTCTTCCTTTGCCTAAAACATCGCGTAGTGCACGAAAAATCGCGCCCGTTCCCCCGCCTCCATCCCGTCGTAAATCAACGCGAGTGTCGTCAAAACAATCGATGCGGAAGAAAAGAAGACGCCCTTCGACCGACCCTCACTGGCCGACAGTGGAGGAACGTGAGAAGGAAAGATAGGGGTGAAACCCGACGAAAAAACCCCGTAGATCCCCCCAACCCATCAATGTGGAGACCACCAGATTCACATCGCCACCCCCAATAGCAAACCCTGCTAGACTTGAAGCAGTGGTCATAGAGGTCCCCCGCGATTCCACCTACGTGAGGTTACTCTAACAGGTGAGAAGGCCCTAAGACAAAAAATTCTGGAGAAGAACATCAACCTCCAGATTAATATCAAAACACCAAGAATGACCTTTCAAATTGCAGGCCTGGAGATAGGCACAACGGGCGAAGAGTTCAGAGAAGCCATCTCAACGGTTATTGATGTAACGGACGCGATGATAGGCGTCATCCGGCCAACGGCGCCTAACACTGCTCAATCCCTCCTGGCCCGGTGCAGCATTCTCCTCGGCTAGAGCAAGTGCCGAGTGACACCCGTGAAGGAATTAAAATCCCCCACTTTCTGCAAAAAATGCAACAGTGCAGGCCACCGCGAGTTGAGATGCCTCTCCAACCAAGCACCTACTTCCACTCGCTCCGAAAACAGAAGCATCAACACCAGTAACAGAAAATCACATCTGGTAAGGAATAACCCCCCCCTTGCCCCTCAAACAAACCGAACCCCAACATCGCGTCCCAGTCTAAACTCCAAAGCGAACTCTCCGTAGGTCAATAAACCGGAAGTACCACCGATTCGCATGACATCAGACAAGATGTCAGGTTGACTAAAATGCAGAGCCAGGAGGCCCGTACTAGGTCGCAAGACTCGGGAAAAGAAAGTGAAAAACGCCGTCGTGGAATAACCCGCGTACTTCCACGACCATGAGGACGATCACCAGGTGAATAGCTAGTCGAGAATCTCGTAGCGGTGCACAATCCAGGAAGAGGGTCTATTACTCGACACTCTTTTTTTAAGTCCTTCTACCAAACCTACCTTTTTTTTTTTTTGTGCATTGGGAGTGGGGGAAATCTTCAATAGACACCACCCAGATGTTGTGGGTGGTAGTGTCAGATTTTTACTGACTAAAACCCCCACTCCCATCGAAGTGCCGGGATTCGTTGGAACATTCCTTCCGTACACTTCGGGCCTAAACCACTGGCTACGTGGTAGCCCCTAGGCTTCCTCGTAAGCTTGTGCCTGTCGCTGGTCATTCTCTTTAACCGCGACGATCTTTTTTACCATGGCTTCCACCGCCGTCCAGTTCTCCTGACATGCGAGCATGACCTCTATCAATCTGTCTGGAGACAGAGGCTCGCATATGGCGGTTTCGGCCTGTTGGCGCTGTTCGAGCCACCGGTGGCACTCAAAGAAGGTGTGAAACACCGTGTCCTCCTCTCCACAATACGGGCAGTTGCTAGTCGCTGCCTTCTTAAAGCGAAACAAATATTCCTCGAAACATCCATGTCCCGTGAGGAGCTGGGTGGTTTCGTAGGTTAACTCTCCGTGGGCTCTGGTGTACCACCCTCTATTTCTGGGATCAACCGGTGAGTCCACCTGCCTCTCGGGCTCGCGTCCCACCTCCCCTGCCATACGCGCAGAGATTGTTTGCGCAGCTCCGTGAGTGGTAAAGGGAGCCTTATCAAATTTGCGCTTGCGCTCATGGCTATAGGTCGGCGGGGACGAGAGATGACAGTACAAGGAGAGCGTCCGTGGAAGTCGTCCTGTATGCCCTAGCAATTCTAAGGGCCATCCTTCTCTGGACTCGGAGGAATTCTCCGGTATAGCTGGCGTACTTCTGTAGGTCCTCCGCCCATATGGGAGCCCCGTAGAGCATTATTGACTCCGCTACGGAGGCCAGGACACGCCTCTTTGGCTCTGATGGACCCGCCAGATTGGGAAGCAGGCGGAGATCGCCGACGCCGCCTTAGCGCCCTTGCGGCCGCTTGCCGGATATGTTCCCGGAACGACAGGTTACGGTCGATTTGGACTCCCAGGATTTTCACCGACTCGGTGGGGTGGATGGTAGTGTCTTCCACCTGGATGTTGATTGGAGAATGGAGCCTCCTCCCACAGACCAAGACGGCCTCCGTCTTTTCGGGAGCTATGGATAGTCCCCTAGTATTTAGCCATTGACTTATCGACGCAATAGTCTCGTTAGTCTTATTGACCAGCTCTTCTTCCGTCTTCGAGACGACCACGATTGTCAGGTCGTCCGCAAAGCCAACTATGTCCACCCCCGGAGGAACCGGCAGCCGCAAAACACCGTCATAACTGATGTTCCACAGAGTCGGCCCAAGCACCGAGCCTTGTGGAACACCTCCGCTCATGCGAAATCTAACTGACCTTCCTGCTTCGCACGCTGTGATCCAGCGGTTATCAAAATATGACGAAACCAGACCCCGGAGGTGTGGGTTAATGTCCCTTGCCTCGAGCTCCATCAAGATGTCGCCCCAGCGCACCGTGTTAAAGGCGTTCCTAATATCCAAAGCCACCACCAGTGGGAACAGCCTTGTGCGCCAAGTGCCGCTCTTCGCCTGACGTATCTGGCTTACAATTCTCTGCAGGGCGTGGGTGGTTGACCTACTCTTCCGGAAGCCGTACTGGTTTTCGGAGAGGTCTCCCCCCCTTTCGACCTCGCTCTGTAGCCTGGAAAGAAGCATCCGCTCGAAGATCTTGCTAGTGTGGTTGAGGAGGCACAACGGTCTATACGACGAAGGTTCCCCAACCGGTTTTGTGCCTTTTCTTATCAGGATCAGCGCCGCCTCCTTCCAATTCTGCGGGTACTTGCCGCTTTGCATAATTGCGTTAAACGGCTTCAGCAGCTCGCTGTAGCTCGCCCACCTTCTTGACGAGGGCCCCCGGGGATGTTATCTGGCCCGGGTGCCTTGTTAGGTTTAATATTTGCAACTGCCGCCTCCAACTCCTCGTCGGTAAACGGTTGAATCGACGTCAGTTCCGGCACCTCGGGACGCCCGGTGCTGGGGCACCTGGGGAACAGAGTCTCCAGAATGGGTTCCAGCCTGTCCTCTACAATTCCCGTAGCACTTCTCTGGCCAAGGCGTTTAGTTACGATTTTATAGCCCAAGCCCCAGACGTCCTTGTCGAGCTCTCTGAGGAGACTCTCCCAATTTCTGCGCTGGCTTCGTTCGATCTCAATGGCCAGCGCTCTCGCTTCGCGAAGTCGTACGCGATGTTGATCCGCTGCCTCCGGGTATTTGGCTGCCACCCGATAAAACTTTCTTCTGGCGGCAGTGCAACTCTTTCGGAGGGCGGCAAATGCTGTCGGTTTACCAGTAAACCGGTGGTCGCCTGTTAGATGTTCTAGGCATGTAGTCGCATGCACACCGCAAAAAGTCCTCCAAGGCCACACTGGAGCCGTCCTCGGGTCGGTTCTGATTAAGGAACTCGGCGAGCCTGTCTTCTCTCAGTTTCCGCCATGCCCATCTTGTTCTGTCCCGTTCTCTCGTGGTCGCCGATGCGACTCGGAAGCAGATGTAGCGGTGGTCGCTGCCTGTCTCCTCGTCCAGAACACCCCACTCGATTCTGCGTACCATGGACTCCGACGCCACCGTAAGATCCAAGACCGATCTTGACTCCCCCCTCTCGAATGTGGATTCTCCGCCTTCATTTATGACAACCATTTCCTGCTCCGCAACCAGTTCGGTTAGGAGCGCCCCCCGCCAGTTCTCCTCGGTGGAACCCCATTCGGGCGACTTGGCATTGAAGTCCCCCCAGACGACTGCGGGCCTACTACGACGTTTAGCATGCTCAAAAAGCTCGCTCATCTCCCGCTCTACCACTCTCTTCTCGTCGTTTGGTGAGAAGTACTAGGAGTATATGTCATACTCGCCAAAATCGGCCCAAGCAAAGGTTTTGCCGGAGCCACTCCGTCTAACGACCAGATCGTCTGCAACAACCAAGGCCGCTTTTCCGTTCTTGCTCATCACCTTGCCCGCGGCAGGGTTTGCCGTCCAGCGTGGGTTGGGTTCGCTGGTTATCGTCACTCCAATGTTTCTCCTTCGCATCGTTTCATACAGGAGGTCCTGCGCAGCCCTAGCACAATTCAAATTAATTTGAATCACGTTTGCTTCCACCAGTGTGGGCGCAGTCTCGGCTATTCGTCCGATGGGCCCCACAGTTGAAGCATTTTGTACTTCCTTGCATTCTGCGATCTTGTGTCCAGGAGAGGAGCATTTAATGCAGATACCCCCTCTGCTCCCTTTGCAGCTTTGGGCGGGTGGCCACTCCCCCAGCATCCCGGGCAGAACCCGAGAAAAAACTCCCGAACTCTGCACCCCGATACCATCCCCACAGTTACTCTCGCCATTTTTAAGAGATTTTCAGCCCCTGCGTCGTCGCAGCTAAAACCGCCGTTTGCGTACCGCCGTATGCCGGGCGGAGGGATCTGATATTGATATCTCCCTCCTCGCCCACGTATCGTTTCAGGCTCACCTTGAGTTCTTCCTCGTCGACCAGTTCGTCCAGGTCCATTATTTTTAAATCCTTTTTCGAACTTAGTTTATAGATCGACGCTTCACCCATCTTTCCTTTTATTATTTCGTGCAGCTGCGCGACACCTCCACTGCCTCCACCCGGCTCTATAAGGACATCTCCGCTTCGTGTTTTGGTGACGCTCCCCACCGTAGTTCCGCTCCCTTTCAGACAATCCTTTAATCTAGTTAGAGCCTCTTTATACGTAAAGGTCTCTGTAGCCTTAATAAGAACTGCCGGGGGCTTCTTTCTTACTTTTGCCTCTTTTTTTGGCTTTGGAAGAACATCGGCCTTAGCCTTCTCCTCTACCCTTGCCTTCTTTCGCTCCTTAGCACGTGCTCTCTTTTCTTTGAGTCGTTCGCGCGGATCCACAAACTCACCTCCTTCAGACATGGATTTGCTTTTTGCCGTTTCGCAAGAGGCAACTCTTCCGTGCGGAACCTCCAATAATTTCCTGAGTCTGCTTCTTTGCGCCTCCGTTTCTTCCGTGTCAGAGTCCTCCAAGGTCTGGGGGCAGAGGCAGCACTCGCCGGATTCGTGGAGCTTTGATGGCCGATCTTCTGTGATGGGGCCTGGGCGCACTCCTTCATATCTTGCAGTTGTTCCGCAATGGTTGTATTTATACCCGCTACGGCGGCTTCAAGTTCCTTAACACTCTCCTTGCTAAAAGTTGTAACAAACTCCTTGTCCTTACGTCTTCAATTTTCGCGTCCATGCCCCGAATGGTCGTGTACAGTTTCGAGACCTGCTCTGCGATTTCCGACGTTGCAACGCTTATTTTCGTCCATACTCTTTCCTGATTTTCTCTATAGAGCTTTTCTACCTCCTCGCCTTCCGTGCCTCCTCTTTGATTTTCACAGTATCGGAGTGCACGCGCTCCGAATATTTAGTCACCTTTTCGATCGCCGCACGGTGGTCCCCATTTGCTTTCACAGTTCTGCCATTTGAGCCTGGAGACTTTCCATTTTAGTAGCCATAGTTATGTTTTCTTGGCCTTTTCGGATTGCCTTAGGGTTTTGCCTTTCTTAGTTTAGTCGTCAGGCTCTCCTTAATTCCTTACAGTATTGTACCGTGAGGCCTCCCGCTCTTGTTTTTATTTTTCGTTGCATTCTGCAATCGTATCGTCCAAAAGAGACGTTAGCTCGTCTCCCTTCCTACTCCCCAGTTAAACAGATTTGCATTAGGAGAACCTACTGGCGTATTATTTGCCGATCTCGAAATATTTAGGCGGGTTTGAGCCCCTCCTCGTTCTCATTCCCTCTTTCTTTGGCCTGTCCTCCGTTTCCTGATCTTCCGCATTCCTTTCGTATCCATTTCGTAGCCAGTGTCGTCAACTTTTCCAGTAACATTAAGCGACCTGGCCTGGGCATCCACCAAGGTCGCTAAGCGGTCGCAGGATGACGATCGTGTGACGCCCGCTCCGACGCCCTCCACGACCGGTACTGGGGATCCGGGCCCCTGCACCGTAACCGTTTTCTCTATTTTTTCATCCATTTTATTGTTGCCTGCCTTTATTGTTACCAAACCTACCTGTTCGTCTACAACATTGACGGAAAAGCAGCTTAGAGCCTGTCACAATTAACTGGCTCAAAACAGGAAGGAAAGGACGAAAAGAGCGCGGTCGATCGATGCAAGATGGAGGGTTCCAGCCCCTTAAAAAGACCCTCCTCATCAGCATCATTTTAAGATCCAACAACGCGCGTAGGGGAATGCCCCTACGAGGAGAATGAAGCTCCACTTCCTGCAGATCAACCAGCATACCGTAAAGATGCCCTACGAGCTGCTGGAAGCGACCGTGCGCCAACTAAACATCCTAGTTCACCCCCAATTCACCAGTAATTTACCGTACTTCATCAATAATTCACGGTACTTCATCGATACTGCATTTAATTTCACGTACTTCATCGGTATTTCAGAGACTTACTGATATTCCAAAATTTGAGCACTGGAGGGTATTCCACACCCCCCCGTATCGAGTAGTTTATTTTTTATCAGAAGTAAATTGCAGATCTCCCGTTGCAGACGCACTGGAAGGTGTTCCATACCCCCCAGACCCCCCGGATTGAGTTGTTTATTTTTTATCGGAGGTAAACTGAATATCTCCCGTTGGCACAGATCTGCCTCCCAGGGGGTACGGAATTTATAAATACGCAGTTTATAATTAATTGTTAGATTACGAATTAAACACATTTACTTGGCCATAGCTAATTCTAATAAACTTGAGATATGTTTAAATATTTACTTCACTTTTAATAAAAAATAAACTAATTAATCCGGGGGGTTTGGGGGGTGTAAAACACCTTTCAATACCCAAATAATATTACAATGCAGGCAAATATATTAAAGATTTGAAAATTTGTAGAAACTCTTCGTTACCGTATTAGTTTTCTAAAAAAATTATGACATATTTGGGGGGGGGGGGGGTTATTTAACAAAAAAAGGTAAAGCGAAAATAAATTATGTACAATCATGCACAAACCATTATTAAGATTATTTTCAAAATCGAGAGGGTGGAGCTAGCAGGTCTCCAGCCCCCCCCCCTAACTAATAATAATTATAAACTAATAATAGTTTAAAAACGAAAAATGTCCAACCGAAAATAAAGAATGTACAGTAGATGTAGACTTTTTTGAATTAAAAATTAGCAATGGAAGGGGGCTGATGATATGCACCTTATCCAATCCCATCCAATCAGATCACAACCAAATAACCAAACAAACAACAAAACTAAAACAAATCAAACACCTCATTGGTAATTTCGTCAATTTAACTTTAATGTATGTATTTTAACTGATAAATAACTATAGTTAAAGAAATCGGGCACAAGAAGATAGTTTAAATTGTATTATTACATTTTGGAGTCGTCTTTGCAAGGGCGTTATTTTTGCTTCAATGTAATTAATTAATCACGGCGAAATAATGAATTATCAAAGCTTTTTATTGAACTACCAAACCTCCATGATATTCAAACAAATGAGCTAAAAAAATTACAAAATTAGCTAAATAAATCTAAGTTTAATTTAATTAATTGATTACTATTAAACTAGCAACTACCAAAACTTTTAATTAGTAAAATAATGACCGCCAAAGGTCTATTCAGCGTTTAAGATAAAAAAATGTTAAGAAAATCTACTGATGTAAGTTAATTTGCTATCAAATAATTATTATTGAATACACGTGTCTTAGCTATGATACACATTGACCGTAGCGCATGCGCATAAGCTAGGTTCAACTTCATGTAATTTACCAAAAATTTACTAACTTCATGATACTTCACTTGTACTTCAATATACTTAACACGTATTTTACCTACTTTACACGTACTTCATGTGTTTTACCAGTACTTCATGTACTTCACAAGTACTTTATGTATTTCACAAGTACTTCATGTACTTCACATGTGATGTCATGTACTTTATGAGATGTGTACAAAAAACTTCACCAGCGGTTAACCCCTCGATGTAGACGTAAATCCTTACCTGCAGCTTTCATTTGAAGTTAGATTAAAAAATTAATAAAATCAAAGTTCTAAAATTAGTTATCAGAATTTATTTGCAATTACAATACACGTCAAAATTTAATACAAAGTTCGGTCAATGGGGGAGTTTAGTGAGTAATTAATTTTTAAAATAATATATGAATATGAAAGTCCAATAAAAATGATCCATATTTATACAATTGGTTGATCTGAAAATCCCTATAAATTTTAAAAATTTTAAATTTTAAAAATATTTAAGTGACGCGCCATAGCTAACCAATGATAGTTAATCACAGCTCTGCAACGTTGTCAGCTATCATGTCACTTATGTTTCGTTATGACAAGTGAATTGTTTTGAAATTTAATTATGAAGCGTTCTCTTATTTGGTCTTTTTAAAATTATTTATGAAATGTTGAATAATCTGTTAATCAAATTAATATTATTTTAAAATGGTAAGTATGAAATATTATATAATCGTTTTTATTTAGAATTAGATTGGAAACAGTTGAGTATCTACCGGTAGAATTTCTGATGCTTTTATATCTTGAGGATATTTTTTAACAACAAAGACAAAGATTTCAAACTAAAAAATAACATGGAATACACTGTTAAGATGAACCGTGTAGTTTAAAACCTAATTCAAAACTCTTGAATTTTCATAAATATTTAAGTAGTTTGTATAAAAGCTGAACAAACCTGCAATTTCTCAGCAGCATTTAGTTTACCCAATGGAAATTTTTGCAATATCATGAGTATTTCATCTTTCTAAAAGAATTAATTATATTAATTTCTGAAATTTTTCGTTTAACAAATTAAATAGTTAGTATGTATATGCCTAGTAGTTTACCCCAGTGATTCTCTCATCTAATGTAAAAAGGAAAATATTTTTACAGAAAAATATATTTTTCTACAATGTTTCAGTTTTCCGGGCTCAGCATGGTATCTTTGAAATCATTGTTTTCATAACATATAGGCATATCAAACGCTAATTACTTTACTGGTTGCTAAAATTCTTTCGATGGGATTTGCTTGTGCATGATAATGTGCATTAAAAAATTTGTTGGTTATAGGGTAGTCACATAAAATCTTAGTTTTACAATAAAATTACTAAATTGATAGTGTTAAATATTAAACAAAATAATTTTTTATTAAGTACTTACCAACAAAGTCATTTCATTAAATCGAGCTATTGTATAGCCTGTACTGCTTATTGCAACTACCAATACGATTTCAACTGTCACAAATCTCAAAGTAATTGAAGTTCCATATACAATATAGACCAGCAGTGTAGCGTAAAGCATACACCGGCCGACTGGAGAGCGGTAAACCGCGGTTCGACTCCTAGTCGAGTCGAATACACTGCTGTGATCAATGGTCCAATATCAATCTGTGGACCGTGGGAAGGCAACGAAACCACCCCATGAATTATATTCCATGAAAATTCATCTTGGCTTCGGCCAAGCTGGGTCACGACGCTTCTGTCGAGAGGCAAACGATGGAGAAATACAACATTAAGTATTATCAAAAAAAAGCAGAGAGTGAAAAATATTAATCCATAGTTGATTGTTACCAACATCAAAGGATTTACGCAATCGGAAAATGCTTTCGTTACCTTGACTAATATAATATACGTGTCGGTATATGCTTTTAACAAAGTTTGTATGTTTTCTGACGGCACTGATAGTATGCAATTATTTTTGTTAGTAAGTGTGCAATTTGTCCTTTCGTAAATTAAATTTTCTAAATCCATTTTGAGAAAAATGTTATATTGCGTATTACAAAAACGGCAAAGTCTGAAAAATAACAATACCACAAAAAACATTCCAATTACGGCATTCACGCAAATAAATATTCCAAGTTTTTCAATTATATTGCAGTTAGGTGTAAAGTTGGTAAAAAAATCGATTGGAAATATAATCAAAATTCCAAAGACCCATACCGTGCAACCGATGTATGTACGTATTCGTAAGTTAGCAACAATATCCGACGTTAACACATAGTGTGATGTAAATTTGTGAAAATTTTTTAAAGTACACTCAAAATACATCAGCACGCTGTCCATTTTTGAAAATTTTATTAAGCACTGAATAATTAGCACGGATACCAATTCGTACATTAGCAATTCGGGACACAATAGTGCCAAATCGTGTAAAATATTCTTATTTTTTAATTTGCTGCAAACTCGTAGTACTCCGTAGTAGTGAGAAAAAAGTATTGTAATCAAAGATAAAATTGCAGGAACTGCTTTCCATTTGCAAAAATTTGTTCCTTTTTTCGCACTATTTCGTTGTTGGCGTGATTACAAGCAAAAATAGTTTTTGATATTCCAAAAAAGTGCATAAATTTCAATGGAAAACCTACAGCACAATGTAGGCAATTTTGTGATAGCCGATGAGCCATATCAAGATTTTCTTTTAAGGTATTAAACTGCTTTGTAACAATATCGAATTGAACTGAAAAATTTTATTTGTAAATACGATTGTGTACATAAAAGTTAATGACGAAAATCATATTTTATATTTGTTGATTGTATCAATTATTGATTAATTTAATTTTAAGTTATTGACTTAATGTTTAAAAATCAATATGTTGTGTTATTCGGATTAAAAGTAATATTTTGTTTGATTAAGCTATTGTTTCCTGAAAATTTTCAAGTTTTAAAATTTCGAGTTAAGAAATTGGCTTGGTAGCAAATTGAATAATTATTTTGGTTATAATATATTGATTTTAGTAAGGTTGTCACAGTTCGATTTTTATTTAAAAATATTTTGAAACAATTACAGATTTCTATAATTTTCTAAAAGTGGCAAACCGATTCAAATTATGAATTTAAATACATTTCACAAATGTTTATCAGCAATAATAAAACGAACATTCATTCAACTGAATCTTGCTATTTGAAAAAGTTTTACTTGTTATAAAATTTTTGAGTAAAATCATAGATGCATTCCACGCCAAATCTACCACCTTTGAACCCGACTTTATTTGATTTGAGTGAAATTTATTCTACCGCATTAAAAGCATTCCTGTGAATTATTTCAAATTTCTTTAGCGTATCGAAAAAAAATTATGAATTTTTCTTTTTGAAAAAATCGTGTTTTCAAACGCTTATAACTATTTCAAAATTGACTATAATTAAATTTTTAAAATGAGTATTATATATATACAATTCCTTTTAAAAATTCTATAATCTCCGAATATTAGAAAATTTGCGGATTTTGTAGCAAATTACGAAACTGGTAGAATCAGCAAATGCTGAGAAATTTGGCGAAACAAGGTATTACCAGATCCTTTTGGAAATTTGTTCTTTGTGCAAGGCACGAAGGCAAGCAACCATTGGACCTGCCTTATTTTTTCTATCAATTCGAAAAGTTCGATAACCATCCCCACACCTAGTGCAGTTTACGCCTGACCATCTTTGAGCTATTTGAGAACCACAGGTCGATTTGACAAATGCAACATAGCAACATAATTCATATCATTTGCTCTTTTTGTCATTTGGGGTAGATTGGCAATTTAATTTTTAGATTGCTTATCAAAGTTTTTGAAAGGGGCAGGCAGGTAACCGTTCATTTTTCAATTTTTTTGATTATATTTGTAAGATTCTTATCACGTCCAAGGAAATTGCCTCATACAGATAATTCGAATTACGCCATCGGAGCCACCCTTTTCTATCGAAGGATGTTTGCGATCACTATCCACTTAGGGTGAGTTAATTTTGAAGTTAGAATTTTAAAGAGGTTATTTGTTTGCGCTAAGTAATAACTAAGCGGCGAGTAGGTTTTGACAGCGCAACCACATCAGAAATGAATTTACACAAAAAGTGATTTTTTTTTCGAAAATTTTGTTGTCCGATCACAAATTTAATTTTCTTATTTGCTAATTACACCATTCTTTCATATTTCGTCGTAAAAACCGAGATTCTGATATATTTATTGTCGCCACAACCTATTTCAACTTTGAGGGCGCGGTTACAGTTCAAAAGAGCCAATAATAAAATTGCATTCCAAATTAGCTTTAAAGCCGTTTTTTCAAAAATGTGGAACCGACCGCATATTTTATTTTTTTATGCTGTAATTAGTCCGTCATCTTTCATAATCCACTTAAAAATGTTAAAAATCCCATTCCGGTAATTCGAACCGCACCTAATTTCTGATTTTAAACGGTCATAACTCCGATAATAATATATGATCTTTAATGATAATGATTTTTTAAAATTACTATCCATTAATATGTAATTTCTTCACTCGTAGTTATCTTCAAGTTAGCGAACTGCAGGTGAAATTGACGAAATAACCAATCAGATGTTTTATTTATTTGTTTTGTTGTCGTCTGATTGGTTCCCTAACATGAAGTTCCTTAACTTGAAGATAACTATGAGTGAAGAAATCGGACCTTAGGCAACTAAATCGAGCCCATTGTGCTACCTCTAACTATCAGCTCGCCCTCTTCCCCCAGCTCCGTCACTCCCAAGACATCTCAGCTGAAGATGAACTCAGGATCCTGGCGAGCGGGGTGCCGCTGATTCTGGCCATGTCAGGCCAGAAGTCTCCCAACATGGCTCCTCTCATAGAAGTCGGTGCCGGACAGTAACAAGCACATGCGCGGCTGTTTTCTTCTCTTCGTTACATCCACGACATGCAGGGTCATCTGTAAACCCCATCGTTTGGAGGTGTTTTTTTTATTCTGCAAGGCCCAGTCAGTATCCTTGCAATTGTCCGCAGATAGACTTTGCACAACTTCATTTAGTATCTTGCATGTTTCCAAGAAGGTACGCGCATTGCTGCTCTAACTTGATTACATACTGTTTTTGTACCCACTTGCTGGTGTGCAGCTCTAAGGTATAATTTTTCAGAAAAGTATCTAGGGTTTTGACGGCAGGCGTAATCATGAGCTCCGGGCCGCAGGGAAAACCATTAAAGCCGTTTTTCCAGCTCATCAACCTTTCCGTCACCCGTTGTGGTGGTTGACTACAACACAATAAAAAAATTCAAAATTTTTAAAAAAGGGCTGACGTGAAATTTTCTTTCGTAATTTCCGCGGTAATAAAACTGAAAATTTCAACAAAGCACCCGAAGCAAGTTGAAAACAACACAATACAAAAAAAAATTTCTAACTTTTAAAAAAGTGGGTCTGGCGCGTAATTTTGTTTCATATTTTCCACAGTTATTACTTTATCATATGTAATATAAGAAAGTATTGTTTTCGTGCAGATAAAAATTTGAGATTTACACTTTTGAGGCCCCTGAGTAAAATAAGACCATTTCAAAAATGTGTGTGATTCTGTGTGTGTATGTATGTGTGTGTGGTCAAATTTTGTGTGCGACCTACAGCAAAAACTAATAGGAATTTTCAAACAAAATTTTGGATTTTGTATCCTTATATTAAGCTGACTAGATTTTGGCTAAAATTGATTCACGGAACTATTTTTTCATTTTTTAAATTTTATTATTTAATATTATTATTATTATTACAGATTTTCATTCCTAACGGAATCTCTGCTATCTCCGTGGAGATTTTAACAAAACCGTTTATTGGGGTGGTTTAGTCCCCATTTACTTTACATTTAATTTCACAGTCTAATATCCGATTTTGCCTCATTTGTTATTCTTTTCCATGTTTTTCTGTCTGTCACTTTCCTTCTCCAGTCTTCGACTCTCATCTTTCTCACGTCCCCCATCACTTGGTCCCACCACCGAACCTAGGCCTTCCCTTGTACGGTCCTCCATTGGCTTCCATTCTGTAATCTTTTGCAATTGCTTTTCATCTCCTCTCATCATGTGCCCGAGCCATTTCATTCTCATAGATTTTATCACTCTCACGATATCCTCATTTCCCATCTCTCGCAGTATCTCGAAATTCATCATGGGTCTGTGTTCATTTTCATTTATCTTCTTTGGTCCTAAAATCTTTCTCAATATTTTCCTTTCGAAAATTCGCAATTCTTCTTCTTCCTTCTTAGCTACACATAGGGTTTCTGCGGCATATGTAAGTACTGGTCTTATTAGCGTTTTGTAAACTTTTATCTTAGTTGTTCTTGATAAGTTTTGTCACCCAACAATTGCTTGTTAGCATAATATACCCTATTGCCTAAGTGTGTTCTTCTTTTATTTCTTGTTGCCTTTCATTTTTGTTATTCACTTGTGTTCCTAGATAATTAAAATCATCTACTTCCTCATATATATGATTGTCTATCTGCAATCCCGTTTTTTCATTTTCTTTTGAACATTTCATGTATTTGGTCTTATCTCTGTTAATTAATAATCCCATATGTCTCGAGGTTTCTTCTATTTTTTGAAGGTTGCTTTAATTTTCTTTTTGTTCTCGATATGACCACTACGTCATCTGCGTATGCCATCACCTGTATCTCACTGTATTTAATATTTTTAATATTAGTTTTTAATAAATATTTCAAAAACTAATAAGAATTTCAAAACGAAATTTAGGATTTAGCATACTTATGTCGAGATTTAGAACTGATTACATTTTAGTTAAAATTGTTTAATAAAACTATTGTTTTTCATTTTGACGTGAATACGTCTTTAAAATCGGTAACGTGTAACGAAAAGTGTAACGGATGGTGGGTGGTGTCCGGATGTCCGGACTAAATAAAGTCGGTAGCATGTTGATAAATTTAATATAAATATGTAACAAAAAGTGTGTGTAGTGTGTAAAAAAATATGCACGACCAATGTTAAAGTCGTTCAATAGTCACTAGAAATTTTTCTCCAATCGATGAATCCGGGAAAAATGGATGTACCGGGTAAAAGACGTATTCACGTAAAACCTCTCCGCCATGTCAGAATATGGCCTCAATAACCGCGTAACCACGACCGACCTTCTTTCTTCTTCTTAAATCAGAACCAGATCTCGTAATATCCAAAAGTATTTGTTGTTTATATGTATTTTGGGTTGGTAATAAATAAACTAACCAATTAAAGGTGCGAAAGAGTGAAAGTAAAATTACGTAAAACGTAAAAATAACACTTATTTTAAGTTTTATTATTTAATATTAGTCTTTATTTAATATTTTAAAACTAACCAAATTTTAAAACCAAATTTAATCTTTCTTATCTTTATAGCTGGAATTAAAGTTATTTAAATTTTGGTTAAAATTGGTTCATGGAAATATTTTTTCATTTTTTAAATCTTATTATTTAATATTAGTTTTAATTAATATTTCGAAAAGTAAAACGAATTTAAACTAAATTTAGGTTTTTGCATATTTTAATCGATATTTAGAAGTCATTAAATTTTAGTTAAAATTTTTTATAAAAACTATTTTTATTATTTTAAATTTTATTATTTAATATTAGCCTTTATTTAATATTTTAAAAACTAAAAGGATTTTCAAAACTAAGGTTGGAAATTTGTTATGTTTATTGCAGGAATTAGAACTGATTAAATTTTGGATAAAATTGGTTCATGGAAGAATTTTTTTAAATTTTTTATTTATTATTAGTTTTATTAAATATTTCAAAAATAATGAGAATTTCAAAACTAAAGTTGGTATTTTGTATCTTCATATTTAGACTAGAGATTGTAAGTCACATTGGTTAATGGAAAATATTTTTTCCTTTTTATTATTAAAAATTGTTTTTTTAATATTTAATCAAAGTATGAAAAGTCATGGGCATGGCCACATTCGATTTTTTTTTAATAACTGCATACTTGGCATTTCCTTCATTCGCGTAGTTGGAAATTTGCAATAAACAATTTTAGTGGCAATTTCATTTAAGTTCTTAAAGAAATTCAAAATCATACAAGACAAAATCTTTTAGTACTTCAGGGGCGTTTTGACAAATCAACTTTATTGCAGTATTTTGATATTTGTTAGTCTATCTTATTACTTATCAAACGTATTTTTTATTTCCTACTTTTTAACAACAATTAATGCTCTGGTATCGTCCACCTTGATGCACATCAATTATGTTATCTTTGTTAAAATTTCTTGATCTGTTTAAATCTTTAAAAGTTCTTTGGTTTCCATGACCCAATTTTAACCAAAATTGAATCAGCTCGAATTCTTACTATCAAAATAGGAAATCTCAAATTTAGTTTTGAAAATTCTGTTAGTTTTTAAAATATTAAATAAAGACTAATATTAAGTAATAAAATTTAAAAAATTAAAAAAACGATAGTTTTCATAAACCAATTTTAACTAAAATTTAATCAGTTTTAAATCTCGATGTAAGTATGTAAAATCCTAAATTTGGTTTTGAAACTCTTATTAGGTTTTGAATTATTAATTAAAATATTGAAATAATAAGATTTGAAAAAATAAAAAAAAACCCATGAACCAAAATCTAATCAATACTAAGTCTCAATATAAGGATAAAAAATCCCAAATTTGTTTTCAAAATTCGTAGGAAGTAGTTTTTGCTGTAGAGCGCACACAGAATTTTACCACAGACACACACACACCGACATTTTTGAAAATCATCTTATTAAGCTCATGGGACCTCAAAAAGTATTAATCCATCAAAATCTCAATTTTTTTCTTCGCGAAAATAATACTTTGTCAAAATTGATCGAATTTAAAATAAGAAAAATAAACAGAATTTATTTGTAAATTATCGTGTGTGCATAAAAACATAATGACGAATATTAAGTTTTGTGTTTATTGATTATATTACTTATTGATTAATTCAGTTTTAATTTTTGACTTAATGTTTAAAAATCAATATGTTGTATTATTCGAAAGTTTGATACAAAATAGTTTACTGTAGATTTTCAAGTTTTGGGTTTAAAAAATGACGTAGAATTTCTAATTAGGAAAATGGTTTAGTAGAATGTTGAATATTAATTTTTTATGATATGGTTGGCGGCTGTTGACCAAAGCGCGCGTGTCAGTCTCACTGGCGGCTTTCCATGTGCGGTAGGTGTGACGATTGCACAGCTGTTGAAATGTAATTTTGAAAAAAAAGGAAAAATGATATGATTTTAAATAAAATAATTCTTACCTGCATCTTTTATTTGCAGTTAAATTAAAAGACTTATAAAATCAAAGAGTTTTCAAATTAGTTATCAGAATTTATTTGCAATTACAATACACAACTACAGATATTTACATAACTAAAGATTATAGTGCAAACAAATACAAACGGGACAAGCGACTTTCAAAATTCATTGTATTATTATTATTGAACTACAGAAATTGAATTGTACTGCAACTAAAACATACGTCAAGATTGTAGATAACATCTTAAAGTAAAGAATAACTGGATTAATATAAAGAATTTTAAATTTTATAGTCAATTTAAAAATTCCAAATTTTACTTACAGTTAGAAATAGTTGTCTATCTACGGGTAGAATATTCTGAAGCTTTTATATCTTGAGAATATTTTTAACAACAAAGAAAAAGATGACGAACTAAAAAATAAGTTTTCAGTTTTACTTTTAAGAGTTTTTTAAAAAAACTTAAAAGTTTTCACTTTTAAGATGAACCGTGTAGCTTAAAACTAATTGGAAAATCTTGAATTTTCCTCCATACTTATTTATGCTTGATTTTTCACCTTTAGATCAAGTTCGTTATAATCAATCTATTAAATAATTTATCCTTAAATGAGAGAGATCGTATTGTTTTATCTCTCTCATTAATGAGTTTATCTCTAGATAAAATTTGAATTGCTTCACTAAAATAAAATTATTTAGTAGGTAACTCCCATTTAGTTTACCCAATAGAAATCTTTGCAATATCGTGAGTATTTCTGAAAAATAATTATATTAATTTCTGACAAATATTATAATTATGTATTATAATATACTACTTTAAATATATTAAATTAATATAAGCCGAATATTTTCCCCAGCAATTTTTCCTTTTGATGTAAGCATAGTACACTTTGGATTAAAATAAAATTTTATAAAGAAAAATTTATTTGGTCTGTTCCTTAGAAGTGCATTGTATTCAACGTTTGACTACAATTTTTTTTTGCTAATTAATTTAAAAGTATAATTTTCTTAAAAAGTTTAAAAGAGTAAATAACAAAGTTGGTTAGAATTTGTTTAAAATTATGGGTTTTTTCCATTTCAAAATTTGTCGAAGTTCATATTTTTTTTAATCCGGCTTAAATTTTAATATTAAGATTTTGGAGGTAATAAAATTAAAGACGTGTCAATAAAACGATTATTATTCTTTTTGCGTTTGTGGTTTTTTAATTTAAAAATTTGAAGAAATTTAATTTTTCGAAATTGAAAGTTGACAAATTCCTTTCCTTCGTTATTGGTGGAATTTATATTTAAATCTTTCTGAAATTGAAACTAAATTTTGTTTTTCGAAATAAGATTTGATTGAATTTAAACTTAATAAAGTTGCCGATTTAAAATTGAGATCATAATTTTCTGATTGTATATTTTGTTTATTTTCGGAAATATTTTTCAGTAAATTTAATTTGGTACTATTTTCATCTGATTCTATAAGTTTTACAGTGTTAGTTAAATTTTGGGTAGCTTTGTGTGCATTTTCATTTTCTTTGAACTGTAAATTTACAGGTGATTAAAACTTTTCAAAAAATTACTTAAAAAATTTCAACTGATAGCTCTATACGATTATTATTTGTTGTTATTTGTTCATAATTTTTAATTGATTCTGAATTTTAATTATAATAAATTTGGTCAAAATTTTCGTTACAGTTTTCTAAACGAGGTTCGTTATAATTTTCTAATGATAATTGTACACATTCGTTGAAATTGGTTTCGACAGTGTTAAAAAATTGGTTTAGATTATATGTCTCTAATAATTTTTGTTCTTTATTAATTAAACAGAATGCTACGCTACTGGCACCGATTACAGTTAGTAAACTTGAGTTGGAAGCTAATATAGTAGAAAAATAGTCGCTATAGACAATATTAGAGATTTGAATACGCTTATTATATGAAGTGAATGTTATAGAACGGCGGTAATTGTTGTTTTTTGCGGATTTGCACTATTAAATATTCTTTTTTAGCCATAACAATATTTTGAGGTTAGGAAAATGTAAAAAATGCACCGCACGCCGCCTCCTAAAAGAAATCCCAATGGCGGTGTCCCACAATTGGATGAGTCACAAACCCACCAGAAAAGTGCAGCTATGGCAGTAACGTCCGATGGCCTCCCATATTATTACAACCAAAATGCACAGGTGTTGCAACAGCAGGTAGGAGCGATGGAAAATTTTATTCCATTACCCCAACAAGGTATACCACAGTTTATTCCACAAGTAAGTGCCCCCCAACAAACACATATGATGCAAACTTTGTGTAACTCAAATGGGCAGCAACAGTATTATTACCAACAGCATAATGTTCCATATGTAGCCGTCCCTCAATATGCACAGCAACCTCAACAGCCAACAGCACACCCAGGACTAATTATGCCAAATATGAACCAAACTGCATACAATGATTTAACTGGGGCGACAGTGAATCATCTAGGTCAGAATAGTAATGATCAAGCAATTGAACAACAAACTCGAAATCAATCGTATGAGAGTGACTTTCAGACAGTAAAAAACAAGAAAAAAAGAATTCGTAGCCCTGAACAAATGGGTGCAAGAAAACAGAGTAAGATATCAGACTATTGGCTCAGTAAAAACCATACCGCAACAAAAAATAGATTTTCGGTCCTTGCTGAGGATGGTGAGCTCATGGAAGCTGATGGAGCTGATGTTGAAAAAGAAAAAGATAATGGAACTGACGCACCACAAGTAAATAACGATTCAGAACATAATAACGTGCAACAAGCTGTGGAACCAGAACGCAGACCACCTCCAATAACAGTTTACCATGTCGAAGAGATCGCTCCCTGCATGCAATGTTATTAAAATTAACCAAAGGCGAGTATCAAATTAAGACCCTCGGAATCGACACGGTGAAAGTACAACTATTTAAAAGAGCACTTTGCCCAACCCTTGAGGCACTCGATAAGCTAAAAACCGAATATCACACATATAAACTCAAGGATGAAAAAGGTTTTAGAGTTGTCCTAAAAGGCATACACCCGGCAACGGAAGTAAATATTATAAAAGAAGAACTTGGAAAATTAGGCTACGAGTCTACAAACATATGGAATATTAAGCGAAAAGAGATAACAGATAATAAAACAACATACACACCACTACCAATGTTCTATGTGGACCTAAAGTACATAAAAGGCATTAAAGAGATATACGGAGTAACACGACTTCATCACTCAACAGTCAAAATAGAACCACCACATGCTAAGCGCATAATCCCACAATGTATGAAATGTCAAGCCTATGGCCACACCAAAAACTTCTGCAAAAGAACACCAAGATGCGTTAAATGTGCAGAAGACCATGGAACTAAACCATGTAAAAGACAGGAACGAAGCAAAGACGTAACGTGCGTTAATTGTAATGGTAACCACCCTGCTAACTATCGAGGTTGCCGAGTTCACAAGGAATTACAACAGAAATTATATCCCACTCTACCAAAAAAAAAAAGAATCAGATCGGCCAACGGAAAATGCCAATAAACAGAAAACTTATCATCAAACATCAAATTATGAAAATGCTTTTCCTAGCCTACCAAATCAACCAGTAATACCCTACGTTGAAGTAGCAAGAGGCAGTGCACAACAGTCCTACACAAACTACAAACAAAACCAACAACCTAGTGAAATAAGCGAACTAAAAGGCCTATTAAAGGAACTTATTGAACAAAACAGAGAAAATGCCAGAAATATGAGTACCATGTTAAACCTACTCACCGTCCTCGTCAACAAAAACCAATTATGCCACTAAATCTCAAGTACAAAATATGCATTTGGAACGCTAACGGACTGAATCAACACCTACTCGAAGTAAAAGCCTTCTTGGCAGATCAAGAAATTGATATCCTACTAATATCAGAAGCCAAAATTACTGATAAACATAATATAAAAATTCCCAATTATAAAATATACTTTACTAAACACCCCAAAGAGGGTAAAGCCCACGGTGGCACAGCCATAATTATCCGCAATATCATAAAACACCACGAAGTGGAAAAATATGATAAAGAATATTTACAGGCAACAAGCGTAATCCTGGAAGATAGAAATGGCGAATGCCTTATATCCTCCATATACTGCCCACCTGGATGCATAATTAAACAAAACGAATACGACCAATTCTTTGACACATTGGGCAGGAAGTTCATTGCTGGCGGCGACTACAACGCTAAACACCCTACTTGGGGCTCCAAATTAACAACCACCAGAGGAAGAGAACTGCTCAAAACAATAAAAACCAAAACTCTAAAAACTATATCCACGAGCGACCCAACTCACTGGCCATATGACGACACAAGAGCCCTGATGTAATCGACTTTTTTGTCACAAAGGGCATTGATATAAAAAAGATCAATATACAAACCTGCTTAGATCTCTCTTCCGATCACTCACCGGTGATCCTCTCTATTCACTCTCAGATTGCTAAGAAAGAAAAACAACCTACTCTCAGCAGCAGTAAAACTGATTGGAACATCTTCAGAGAAGAATTGAACAATCTCATTTCCTTAAAAATATCACTGAGGTCAGAGGATGAACTGGAAATTGCAGTAAATGAATTAACAACTAGTATCCAGCAAGCTGCATGGAGATCTACCCCTGATATCAATGATAAGGAAATTAAAGAAGTAACGCCATACATAATCCAACAAAAAATAGCAGAGAAACGTGTATTGCGAAGAAGATGGCAACAAACAAAATTTCCAGCGGACAAAACCAAACTCAATAAGGCTGCCAGAGAGTTGAAACAAATATTATCGGAAAACAGAAACCAAGGAATAAAAAACTACCTTGAAAACCTAAGCGCGTCAAAAGCTTCCGATTATTCCTCTGAAAGCCACAAGAAAGCTTAAAGCACCGCAGCAAATAAATCCCCCAATCAAGGACTGCAATAATAAGTGGACTAGAAATGACAAACAGAAGGCTGATGTCTTTGCAAAACACTTGTCCAACACCTTTCTACCTAATCCATCACTAACTTCATTGGAGGAGGAAAATATAATTCTTGAATATCTGAAAGCACCATTCCAGTTAGATTTTCCAATTGCAAAATTTAAGATTAAGGAAATCAAGAAAATTATCAAAACGCAATCAACCCTAAAAAGCTCCTGGTTTCGATCTGATCACCGGAAAAGTACTACAACAACTGTCAGAGAAAGGTTATAAGGCTGTAACACAAATATTCAATGCAATAACATCCCTTAACCATTTCCCAAACCAGTGGAAAGTGGCTCAGATCATAATGATCCCGAAACCTGGGAAAAACATCGAGGACGTAAAATCATATAGGCCAATTAGCTTGTTGCCGACACTATCGAAGGTATTTGAGAAGGCATTAATCGCGAGACTAAAACCTATATTAGAGCAAAGAAAATCATACCAAACCATCAATTCGGCTTCCGCCAACATCATAGTACGATAGAACAGGTACATCGGTTAGTTCAGAAAATAAACAGTGATTTGAACAACAAGCGCTATTGTTCGGCCGCCTTTTTGGACATCAGTCAGGCCTTTGATAAGGTCTGGCACGAGGGACTATTGTACAAAATTAAATCCAAACTTCCCTATCACTATTATCTAGTCCTTAAATCCTATCTTGATAACAGACATTTCCTTGTGAAGATGAATAACGATTACACCAACTTGTATCAAATTAATTCTGAGTTCCCCAAGGAAGTGCCCTCGGACCTCTCCTATACCTGTTGTACACATATGATCTACCGACAACAAAATGGGTCACTCTTGGGACCTTCGCTGATGATACAGCTATTCTCGCCTCACACGAAAATGCATTAATGGCATCTCGTAACTTACAAAATTCCCTCAACAAGATACAAGACTGGATGAAAAATGGCGAATAAAAGCTAACGAAACGAAGTCTATACAAGTGACCTTCACTATGAAAAGAGACACCTGCCCACCTGTAATACTTAATGGCTGCCAACTACCACAGGGTGATAACACGAAATACCTTGGTATGCACTTGGACCGTCGATTGACTTGGAGGAAGCACATCATTACAAAGAGACTGCAATTGGGACACAAATTAAGGCAGATGTATTGGCTCATGGGTCGAAAATCACAACTCTCTGTCGAGAATAAGGTGCTGCTGTACAAGACAATCTTGAAGCCCATATGGACTTATGGAGTCCAGCTCTGGGGTACAGCCGCCAAATCGAACATAGAAATACTGCAGCGTTTTCAGAATAAGGTTCTTCGATCTGTTGTGGATGCGCCGTACTATGTACCAAACTCTGTGATACAGAGAGATATTCCATTGCCTTCGATTATGGAGGAGATAAGAAGATACAGCCTAAAACATGAAGAAAAACTTTCAAGTCACCCAAACGTGTTTGCTACCCAACTGTTGGAACGAGCTAATGGAGAGCGCAGGTTAAAAAGATATCAACCAGCTGATTTAGTGAACAGACATTGAATAGCTCCAGAACCTCACAAATTGAATTGTAAATAAATATAACCGATTAAAATACTTGTAAAGAGATTGTTCAATGGAACAATACTCTCCATGTTAAAATTAATTTGTTAACAAATAAGCTTATTATCCCTGGATAGATTGCTGTAGTAAAAGGAGTTTTAATAAAAAAAAAAAAAACGAGTGCTACTGTACCGGAAGATGTTGAAAAACATTTTAGAATCATAGATTTTTTGCTTGTGTTTTCAACCATCGCAAGTTTAGTAAACTGTGCAGCAGTGCAGCAGAGCAAAGAAGCCAGAATAAAACGAAGACTTGAAAAAAAACAGGCTGAAGACATCGACAATGCTGAAGGATGTGTGCTGTATGGAGCTGGAATTGATGATTCTGTGTAAATTTAAAAAAAAATTTTTTTTCTTCACTTTTTTGCTTCATAAACTTTAAACGCGTTTTTCTCAAAACTACTTTTTCAAAGTCCGTGTTCACTGCCATTTGAAAACTACTCGACCGATTCATTTCAAACTTTGTACACATTTTCTTCATATAAAATACCTCCCCCCTACGTTTAGTAAAAATTTTTTTTTTAACATTAAGGGTGTTTCCCACCCACAAAATGGCGGAAATTTTAGTCGAAAATAACGGTTCACACTTTAGATGGCCGCCAAAAATTTTTAAATTAAAAAAAAAATAATCAGAGAACGTTGGGGGGAAGATTTGTTTATAATTTAACTAAATTTTTATGGTTTTTCATTTTCAGATAATTTCCGGCCGAGTTACAGTGAACACCGCAAATTGTTTTTTTTTCAAGACGTCCTGGGGGAAGCTCTGTCACGGGCTAATGATTTAATATTTTGCATGAAAATTTACAGAACATAGTCAAAACTATGCTCAATAATAATGTATAGAAAGTTTGAATAAAATTGCTCAATCGATATTTGAGATAAAAAATCACAAAAAAAGTGTTTTTTTTACGCTGAAACCCAGACCCCGCCCTTAAATAAACCATACAATTTCCATTAATTTTGTCTAATATTTTTTTTAAAAACCATTAAATTTAATTCGCTAAACTTTAGAATGGGGTATATTATAAAAATCAATGAATCTATTTTTAATTTGAAATGAAAACTGTATACTTCAATGTAAGATATTTCTATATTAAGGGTTTGGATTAAAGGTATATTCTTACAAAATTTTTCATTTTTGTTAATCCTTAATCTATTTTTAGATTTTATCCAAAAATAAGTTGGTGAAATATCTACATATACATATTATACAAATCATTGAAATTAAATTTCTAATAATCATAGAATGTTGTTGAATGAAGCAATGACAATGATTTATTGAAATAACTCTTTCTTATAATTAATTTAACTAAAATTGATATGTTTAATTGAATTTAAATTAGATGAAATTACTAAATCGGTTGTTTAAAATTTATAAATATTTCAAACGAATTATATATAACTTTAAATAAACTGTATAATTTCAATTCATTTAATTTAGTTTAGATGAAAATGTAAATTTATTTTTTCTGTGTACCCATTTGCTATTGTTTCTTCCTGTTCTATCTATCTGGTTTCCTGTAGGGCAGCAATTTCTATTTCGTAACTGCTTAATTCCTTTGCCACTTCATTAACCTTTCCAGATTTGAGAAGAGTTCTGACCTTCCATCTTGCTAATTTTATTGTTTTCCTTTTCTTGTTTTTCTTTTTTATTTTATCTACTTTTCCAGTTGCATCCGCACGTTTTACCTCGTTTAATCATATTTATTGCCTTGTCGGTTTCTTCCTCTGAAGTATGTATTTGTCTGAGAGGACCTAGATACCCCGTCCTTCTTTAGTTTTTTGGTGTTTGATACATGTTGCTTCTCAGCTTTAGATGATTATCATCCCTATCCCATATGAATACTTAATCCTGGTTGTATAATTTTTGGTATCCCACTATTCCTCATTCTCCATTCTTCGTTGAGTCCTTAGCAATAGCCCATATCTTGTTTTGAATATCTTTCTCTTGCCTTTTATTTCTTTTAAACTTAGTGGATTACTGGCAAATTTTCTTATACTGTCGTTAAATTTTTCGATCGCAGTAATTGTTAATTTTATTTATTTCTTCAATTATAATTTTAGTTCCTTTTGGTTTTTGATAGTCTTGTTATACCTTTGGGCATCTTGGTTGTCCAGATTTCCAGTTATTGATTTCACTATCGATCCGGGCCCTTTATTAATCCTCTTTCTTGTCTCTTTGATAGTTCTGAATCCAAAACATCGAATTTTTCTTTTATTTGTTTTTATTATATTCTCTGATGTGTAATTTATGAAATTTTTCCATTTCTCTCAACTGACCTTTACCGTTCTTGTTTCTCGAATATACTCAAGTTATTGATTTAAAATTATCTACTAGGTTAAAATATTCCATACTAAGTTGTTCTAAGTCTACTATTTTAATTAAAGTCTAATAACTATCTTTATTTGGAAGGATTTCGTTTTCACTTCCGTTCTAGGTTATTACTTATTGATAAATAAATTATAAATAAAAGATGAAAGATAAAAATTATTTATTGATAAATAATAACTGCATAATTGATTATCAAGTTTAAATGGTATAATTTCTGTAGTTGATATAAGCTTCAAGTACATGGGTAGGTTGTATATCATATTTCAGCTTCCTTGCCAGTGCGTTTAAGTTAAAATAAGTTTTGCTACAAATATTTTTTATTTTTTCTAATTAATTTAAAAGTCTATAATTTTATTTGAAAAGTTTAAAATAGTAAATAATGCAGTTTGTTTGAATTAATTTGAAATTAGAGGGTTTTCCTTATTTTAATTTGTTGAAACTAATATTTTTTAATCTGGCATAAATATTAAAATAAAAATTTTGGAGGTAATAAAATTGAATAACCCGATGTAGTTAGGACGTCGACGGGGTCATGTTATTGCGGTGCAAAGTTGCCCCTTGTGGGCAAAGCTTGGCGGTTTTATGGTAATTAATGAAAACTTTAGTTAAACAGAATTTCAAAAAGGGAAATCTTTGAAATAAAACAAGTTTTCAAAAGTGGTCATAACCAAATTTTAAATATTGTTTTTTGAATTAAATTAAATTAATTAGTATTTTGTAGGTTAAGACTATTTTGATAGTTAGGTCATCTAAGAACTTTTCAAGCCTGATTAAAAGACGTGAGATTTTGTAGCCGAAAACTGAACTTAACTTCACTGGATCTACATATGTAGACGTATGCAGCTTTTATTTGAAGTTAAAATCAAAAATTAATAAAATCAAACAGTTTACACATTAGTTTTCAGAATTTATTTGCTGTTACGATACACGTCAAAATTTAAAGCAAGGTGATCGATCACTCACATAACTTCAGATTATTGTGCAAATCAACACAAATCGAACAAGTGCCTTTTAAAAATTTGGTGTATTATTATTAACATGTGCAATTACAGAAATTCGAATTGTACTGCCACTAGAACGTACGTCAAAATTGTAGATAACATCTGAAAGTAAAACATGACTTGGATTAATATAGAGCTTTTTTTTATTTTATAGTCAGTTTAACAAATCCAAAATATTTACTTACAGTTGGATATAGTTGCGTATCTACGCAACGCAAAAATTTCAAATGATTGTTTTTTTTAAATTACTTCATACTTGGCATTTCCTTTATTAGCGTCGTTGGAAATTTGCAATAAACAATTTTAGTGACAATTTCATTTAGGCTCTTAAAGAAATTCAAAATCCTTTGATACTTCAGGGGCGTTTTTGCAAATCAACTTTATTGCAATATTTTGATATTTGTTAGTCTATCTTATCACTTATCAAACCTATTTTTTATTTCCTACTTTTTAACAACAATTAATACTCTGGTATCGTTCATCTTGATGCACATCAATTATGTTACCTTCGTTAAAATTTTCTTTGCTTTTTAAATCTTTAAAAAGTTCTTTGGTTTCCATGAACCAATTTTAACCAAAATTTAATCAGCTCTAATTTCTACCATAAAAATAGGAAATCTCAAATTTAATTTGGAAAATTCTGTTTGTTTTTAAAATATTAAATAAAGACTAATATTAAATAATAAGATTTAAAAAATAAAAGACAATAGTTCCCATGAACCAAAATCTAATCAGCACTAAGTCTCAATATACAAAATCCCAAATTCGTAGTAAGTAGTTTTTGCTGTAGAGCGCACACAAAATTTTATCACAGACACACACACACACAGACATTTTTGGAAATCATCTTATTAAGCTCATGAAACCCCAAAAAATAAAATCCATCAAAATATCAATTTTTTTCTGCGCGAAAACAATATTTTGTCATATTTCATATGATAAAGTAATAAAAATTGATCGAATTTAAAATAAGAAAAATAAACAGAATTTATTTGTAAATTATCGTGTGTGCATAAAAACTTAATGACGAATACTATGTTTTGTGTTTATTGACTATATTACTCTTATTGATTAATTTAGTTTTAATTTTTGACTTAATGTTTAAAAATCAATATGTTGTATTATTCGAAAGTTTGATACAAAATAGTTTACTGTAGATTTTCAAGTGTTGGTTAAAAATGACGTAGAATTTCTAATTAGGAAAATGGTTTAGTAGAATGTTGAATATTAATTTTTTATGATATGGTTGGCGGCTGTTGACCAAAGCGCGCGTCAATCCCACTGGCGGCTTTCCATGTGCGGTAGGTGTGACGATTGCACAGCTGTTGAAATGTAATTTTGAAAAATAAGAAAATGATATGATTTTAAATAAAAATAATTCTTACCTGCATCTTTTATTTGCAGTTAAATTAAAAGACTTATAAAATCAAAGAGTTTTCAAATTAGTTATCAGAATTTATTTGCAATTACAATACACAACTACAGATATTTACATAACTAAAGATTATAGTGCAAACAAATACAAACGGGACAAGCGACTTTCAAAAATTCATTGTATTATTATTATTGAACTACAGAAATTCGAATTGTACTGCAACTAAAACATACGTCAAGATTGTAGATAACATCTTAAAGTAAAGAATAACTGGATTAATATAAAGAATTTTTTAATTTTATAGTCAATTTAAAAAATTCCAAATTTTTACTTACAGTTCGAAATAGTTGTCTATCTACGGGTAGAATATCTGAAGCTTTTATATTATCTTGAGGATATTTTTTAACAACAAAGACAAAGACGTCGAACTAAAAATAAGTTTTCAGTTTTACTTTTAAGAGTTTTTTAAAAAAACTTAAAAGTTTTCACTTTTAAGATGAACCGTGTAGCTTAAAAACTAATTGGAAAATCTTGAATTTTCCTCCATACTTATTTATGCCCGATTTTTTCACCTTTAGATCAAGTTCGTTATAATCAATCTATTAAATAATTTATCCTTAAATGAGAGAGATTGTATTGTTTTATCTCTCTCATTAATGAGTTTATCTCTTAGATAAAAATTTGGATTGCTTCA
This sequence comes from Lycocerus yunnanus, assembly GCA_036346125.1. Taxonomy (NCBI): domain Eukaryota; kingdom Metazoa; phylum Arthropoda; class Insecta; order Coleoptera; family Cantharidae; genus Lycocerus; species Lycocerus yunnanus. The sequence goes on along the minus strand of JARFIX010000165.1, from coordinate 123,051 downwards.
CTAAAATAAAATTATTTAGTAGGTAACTCCCATTTAGTTTACCCAATGGAAATCTTTGCAATATCGTGAGTATTTTATTTTTCTGAAAAATAATTATATTAATTTCTGACAAATATTATAATTATGTATTATAATTATACTACTTTAAATATATTAAATTAATATAAGCCGAATATTTTCCCCAGCAATTTTTCCTTTTGATGTAAAGCATAGTACACTTTGGATTAAAATAAAATTTTTATAAAGAAAAATTTATTTGGTCTGTTTCTTACAAGTGCGTTGTATTCAACGTTTGACTACAATTTTTTTTGCTAATTAATTTAAAAGTATAATTTTGTTTAAAAAGTTTAAAAGAGTAAATAACAAAGTTGGTTAGAATTTGTTTAAAATTATAGGTTTTCCATTTCAAAATTTGTCGAAGTTATATCTTTTTTAATCCGGCTTAAATTTTAAAATAAAGATTTTGGAGGTAATAAAATTAAATGACTGTCAATAAAACGATTATTATTCTTTTGCGTTTGTGGTTTTTAATTTAAAAATTTGAAGAAATTTAATTTTTCGAAATTGAAAGTTGACAATTTCCTTTCCTTCATTATTGGTGGAATTTTGTCTTTTATATTTAAATTTTTCTGAAATTGAAACTAAGTTTTGTTTTTCGAAATAAGATTTGATTGAATTTAAACTTAATAAAGTTGCTGATTTAAAATTGAGATCATAATTTTCTTATTGTATTTTTTGATTACTTTCAGAAATATTTTTCAGTAAATTTAATTTGGTATTATTTTCATCTGATTCTATAAGTTTTACAGTGTTAGTAAAATTTTGGGTCGCTTCGTGTGCATTTTCATTTTCTTTGAATTGTAAATTTACAGATCATTGTACTTAAAAAATTTCAGTTGATAGCTCTATACGATTATTATTTGTTGTTATTTGTTCATAATTTTTAATTGATTCTGAATTTTAATTATAATAAATTTGGTCAAAATTTTCGTTACAGTTTTCTAAACGAGGTTCGTTATAATTTTCTAATGATAATTGTACACATTCGTTGAAATTGGTTTCGACAGTGTTAAAAAATTGGTTTAGATTATATGTCTCTAATAATTTTTGTTCTTTATTAATTAAACAATGTTTATTTGGAAGATTTGAGTGTAAAGGTTTTTGTTGTAGAAATTTTTTCTATGACATTAAATTTATTTGCTGATGGCATATTTTCTAAAATGGGGATTTGGCAATAATTATTGACAATAAATTAGTTCGGATATTATGACTTGTCTATTATTATTTATGTTGACCAGAACATCGGCGTGTGATTTTGCTAATTGACTACAGAATACAAAATTTTTTGAATGTAATTCCATAAAAAATGGAATTTTTAAATCTTCAATCTCTAAGACGTTGGTTTCATAATTGATTTTTGCACCTAATTTTTCAAAATCATCACTTCCTATTAATGCGTCAAACCTATCGTGCCATTTAATTACATTAAAATTAAATTTTTCATTTATTCCAAACTCTGATAAAATAAGATAAGAAACCTTTTCACCGTATGAATCTATTCTGGTAAAACCTCTTACTGATGAATATAAAAAATTTTTTTTAAGTATTTGTGGGTGATCATCGGGTTCATGGTTGAATTTGAAGCACCGCTGTCTATTACAATTTTGAAATTTAAACTTGGAATTGAAATAAATGGTAATAGCATTCCGATTGCGATGCCTAGCAAATTGTCGGTGTAGTTTCCTTGGTTTCTACAGTTGAGTACCGTCAGGATGTCGAAGTCCTTCAGTGGACCAAAGTGGATCTTGCAGCAATTTTTTAGTTCAATTTTATAATAAGAATTTAAAAATCTTCGGTACTTCGATAGTGCCGTTTGGACATCCTGTTCGCAGCGCCAATTATATTTATTGATACCGAAAATTTGTTTTTATAAAAATTTTTATTTTCAATTATTACAAATTTATGGCTCGAGACCTCGCTATTTTAACACCAATATGAAGACTGATTACAAAAATTAATTATGCATAAAATCTAACTATTATTTTAACTTTTTTATGGGTATCTGTCATTGTTATCTTTTATTAATTTACAAAAAGAATGGTAAAAATCGCAATCAGGGTTGACGGACTCTCGCCAAATAGTCATTGGTTCAGGTATCGGCTTCTTTTGTATTGTGACATGTGATTACAATAATTTAAAATTTTTGACGTATCCACGTAACATATAAGATAGAAACGATCTTAAAAATGCGATTTTTGACGTGGATCGGTCTATAAAATCGGTTCAATATTTAAAAATTAAATAAAAATAGGTAGTGTCAGAAAACCCGAACTCAAAAGTACACTTTTTGCTATAAAAAATTGCTTTACCAAACGAAAGAGCACTAAAATACAAGACTTTTAAGGTGAGGTTGGTCTTTTAATAAGCCCACAATTTAAATTTAAAATTAACATATTCTCATAAGAAATACATGTAAATGTATTATTGCACAACATTACGTCATTGTTTGCGTAGTTATCGCGCTTAGTTGTTTCGCTTAGTCATTCCGCCTAGAAAACCGTTGTAGAAACTTAGAACCTACAAAACATCTAGTAACTATCCCGATAACGCCATACGCGAAATTCCCGCCAAAAACTTTCCCGAAAAATAAAAATGCGTCACGATTGTACGTATAGTCTTCTCCCCTTTACAAACCAACAAATCTGACAAGTTGTGGAGATAGCTTCCTCTCTCTTTCTCACAAGAAAGTTGCGCGCAAGAGTTTTTTAAAGTGGGAATCTAATGGAGATACAAACAAACATGAGAGCCCGAATTAAAAATAAATTGAACACGGGTTAATTGTTTTACTTAAGCCAGTTGTTTTATTTGGCCCAATTATTTATTTAACCCAATTGCTTTGTTTAGCCCAATTGTTTATCTAACCCAATTGTTTATTTAATCGTTTACTTGACCCAATTGTTTTATTTAACCCAGTTATTTTATTTGGTCCAATTGCTTATTTAACCCAATTGTTTTATTTAGCCCAATTGTTTACTCAACCTAATTGTTTATTTAATCCAATTATTTATTTAACCACAACCCCCCACCTAAGGTTAATGCAAATGTTCACAGTGCACAGGAACAAAGATGCCACTATGATAACGTCAGACTAAAAGCAGACCGTTCCAAAGACCAGGAGAGAGCCCCGAGGAAGATCAGGACCTCATCCTACCAAACAAATTACAATTCACTCCTCCTTCCTTCCTCTTCCTGGTTTTACAAGTACGATTTTTGGTTTACCCATGAACAACCAGTAAAGTAAAGACCAGTAGCGGTCCTGCCAAAAATCTACAAAACGTTGAAACATCAGAATAATGTGGGTTTCTTTGTCACTTCACCACTACGATGCACTTTGACAAACTTTGCTTCGACACACCAGCAATTTTTGCCGACGCCGAGTTTCTTACTTATTTACTAACAAACAAATCTTCGCTTTGCTTCAAAAGTACTTATTGCCAACAAACAGACTTCGGGCCGACACACCAACAATCTTCACCGACGCCAAGTTTTTTACTTATTCTCTTACAAACAAAATCTTCGTTTTGCCTCAAAAGGTACTTATTGCTAACAAACAAAACTTCGCGCCGACACGTATTTCAACAAACGTCAAAACTGTCAATTTTCGAGTTTCTTACGTATTGGGCGTTTAAATTCATCGCCTACGGATTTCAAAGTGAAATTAACTTAGTCGAAAGTTTTAATCGTCACCTTGAAAAATTTTGGGTATACATGTGTTCTTCGTCGCACGGCAAAAATTAAAAGAAAACTTAGGGTAGGGTTCAATTTACCGGACTCGAAATTACACTTTTTCCTATAGAAATGGCTTTACCAAACAATAGAACACAAAAATGCAAGCTCTTTAAGGTGAGGATCAATCTTGTCGGAGTTGTAATAAGGCCACAATTTAATTTTGAAAATTGCAATTTTCCCATAAGAAATACATGTAAGTGTATTATTGCGTAATATTACGCAATAATTTTATTATTTTGTTAACCGTACTTGTGATTTCATATACGTGAATAGCCCATAGGGCGGGGCTAACGGGGCAGCGTTAGGAAGGAGTCAGTCGCTCCTGAGATCCGTTGCGTCAACTTCGAAACTTTTCGAGCTGCAGCCGCTTGGGGGATGTTTTTAGTAAGTAAAGCGCGTGTCAAAACCGCTCGAAGCGCCCTTTGAGACCCAAAGGGGTGCGGAGAATAGGTTTTGACAGCGCAATCACATCAGAAGAGAGTTCACACAAAAAATTACTTTATTTCGAAAATTTGTTGTCCGATCACAAATTTAATTCTTTTTATTAGCTAATTACACCATTATCTATCATAATTCGTTGTAAAAACCGTTGGATTCTGGTATATTTACAGTCGACTAAACCAATTTCAATTTTGAGGGCGGGGTTACACTTCAAAAGAGCCAATGATAAAATTACATTCCAAATTAACTTTAAAGCCGTTTTTTTCAAAAATGTGTGAACCGACCGCAAATTTTATTTTTTAATATAAGCTAATTACACCGTTATCTTTCATAATCCGCTTCAAAATGGTAAAATCCTCTTCCGGTAATTCGAACCACACCCGAAAACTTATATACCGTAAATACGTCAATCTTTGCCCACAAAGGATAACTTTGCACCAAAAAAAGTATCAAGTTCGAAATGACGCAATAAGCGAAGAATGGAAATTTTGAGGTTGATAACAACCAAGGCAACCATCTCATAACCTGAAATAATAGTTTGGACGCCAACGGGGTCATGGTATTGCGTCAGGTTTATGGTGCAAAGTTACCTTGTGGGCAAAGCTTGGCGGTTTTATGGCAATTAATGAAAACTTTAGTTAAACAGAATTTCAAAAGGAAATCTTTGAAATAAACAATTTTTCAAAAGTGGTCACAACCAAATTTTAAATATTGTTTTTTGAATAAAATTCAATTAATTAGTATTTTGTAGGTTAAGACTGTTTTGATAGTTAGGTCATCTAAGAACTCTTTAGGTCTGATTAAAAGACGTGGACGTTGACCTGGACAAAACTTTACTGGATCTATGTAGACGTAAATCCTTACCTGTAGCTTTTGTTTGAAGTTAGATTCAAAATTAATAAAATCAAACAGTTTTCAGAATTTATTTGCAATTACGATACACGTCAAAATTTAATACAAGGTGATCGATCACTCACATAACTTCAGATTATTGTGCAAACCAACATAAATCGAACAAGTGCCTTTGAAAAATTTGTTGTGAAATTATTAACATGTGCAATTACAGAAATTCGAATTGTACTGCCACTAAAACGTACGTCAAGATTGTAGATAACATCTGAAAATCAAACATGGCTTGGATTAATATAGAGCATTTTTTTATTTAATAGTCAGTTTAACAAATAAAAAATATATGCTTACAGTTGGAAATAGTTGCGTATCTATGGGTATAATATCTGATGCTGTTATATCTTGAGGATATTTATTAACAATAAAGAAGAAGATTTCAAACTGAAAAATAACATGTAATACACTTTAAAGATGAATTGTATAACTTAAAAACTGATTGAAAAATTTAGAATTTTCTACATACTTATGGCCGAAATTAACAAAGTAGTCAATCATATTTCTGATTATTTTGTTTTGCTGCTCTCTGATTGGTTACTTCGTTAATTTATCTAATAGATAGATCTTCTAAGAGATATCGCTAGGTGAAGAAATCGGGCATTAGTTGTGGAAATTTCTATAGTAAATTTATATAAAGATAGAACAAACCTGTAATTTTTCAGCAGCAGTTAGATTACTTAACGGAAACTTTTGCAATATCCCGAGTATTTCATCTTTTGAAAACATAATTACATTGATTTCTGACAAATATTATAATTTTTCTTTAAAAACGTTAAATTAGGATATGCCATATAGTTTACACCAGCGATTTTCGCATTTAATGTAAAGCATAGTACACTGTGGATTAAAGTTAAATTGTTTTCAAGAAAAGTGTGATTCTTCTGTTGAAAGATTTTATTTCTAAATAAAACGTCAAAACCAAAAAAACAAATACTTATTTTGCTTCTAATTCCGTTATCCTAGCTCGAAATTTTGATTTCTTTTTCTACTTGGTCCTTACGAAGATTGCGATATTTATCTGGAAAAACATAAGTACCTTCTGGCTTTAATTTTCCTGTTACAAGCTCCCGAAGGTTAAATTCTGTTTCGAAATAATTAATTTTTTTCAACGCTCTGCGCGCCGTAATTTTGCACCAAATTTTAATTTCAACCCGCAGAGACAAAAATTAAACCTACAAAAATGGTATTTTGACATTTTTTACTAAAGGTTCCGTTTTTGCGTAATCGCAATATACAAATTTTAGAATTTGATAAATTTCGAGAAGGCATGCGAAACATTATGTAATTATGACGTCGTACATTCGCGCGGCCCTGCAAATTTATGTAAAACACAAAAACTATTAATTTTTAAATTAGGTTAGCTTGCGAATAAGCTCAAATTTAATTGAAAATCTCAAGTGAAAACAATTTACGACAATTTGATACATTAAAAGTTACATTAAAGAAAATAAATTGCGAAAAAACAAAAAAACGTTTAATTATCAAAAATTTAGAAAAAAAATTTTACTGAACCTAGCCGCAACGAAGCTGAACTTACTTGGAAACGGTGCAATGAATTTCTAAAAATGAAATTTTGTTTTGGGAAAGATTTCGTAATAAATTTTATAATTTTTTCCTCCCTTTTTTCGTCGACAGAATCAGAGAGAAACCTTATTTTTTCGGTATAATAATAATAAGCCCTACATTCCTTTCGGAATTTGGCTATCTCTTTCGAGATTTAACAAATCCTTTTGAAGAGATGGATTAGCCCCCATCTACTACAAAAATATTACATTTCTACATTCTGTTGTCCGTTTTTATTTTCACCGTGATTTTTCTCCATTCTTTTCTATTCTCCATCTTTCCCTCTAATTTCTCACCCCATCTTCTTCAGGTCGTCCATCACCTGTACACATACCATCTCAAATTGGGTCTACCCCTTGATTGGTAGTCCATTGGCTTCCATTTGGTGATCCGTTTTATCGTCGAGTTCTCGCTACTCCTCATCACATCCCCAAACCATCTCATTCTCAGCGACTTGATCATCTTCACAACGTCCTCATTGTCCATGCATCTCGACAATTCGAAATTCATCATTGGTCTGCATTCTTGTTCATTGTAAGGTCCCATTATTGTACGTAGCACTCTTCTTTCAAAAACTTTTAACTCGTCTTCCTCATTCTTACTGAGACACGTTGTTTCTGCTGCGTATGCGTAATACATGATATGTATATAAAATATTTAGTACTTCATGGGGACTAATCCGCCCCGTCAAACGGATTTGTAAATCCCCAAAGGGATAAATATATTCTTTTGGAATGGAACGCTGTAAATAAAAAAATTAGGTACTTACCAAGAAGATCGCTTCAGTAAATTGAGCTATTGTATATCCTGTACGCTTATTGCAACGAACAATATGGTTTCAATAGCAATAAATCTAAAAGTAATTGAAATTCCATATACGACATTAAGTATTATCCAAAAAATACTGATAATGAAAAAGATTAATCCATAGTTGATCGTCACCAACAGCAAAGGATTTACGCAATCGGAAAATGCCTTCATTAGCTTGACTAATACTATGTACATGTCGGTATACGCTTTTAATAAATTTTGTGTGTTAACTAAAGGCAATGCAACTATGCAATTATTTTCGTTCGTAAAAGTCCAATTTGTCCTTTCGTGTATTAAAGTTTCTAAATCGATTTTAAGGAAAGTGGCATACTGAACATTACAAAAGTGGCAAACAATGAAAAATAACAATAGCGCGTAAAACATTCCAATTACAGCATTCAAGAAATAAATATTCCAAGTTTCTCAATTATATTGGTGTTAGGTAAAATGTCGGTAAAAAATATACCTGGAATTATTAATAAATTCAACAAGAAGCATACCATGAAACCTGCGTATGTACGTAGTCGCAAATTAGTAATAATATCCGTCGTTAATACGTAATGCGATGTAAATTTGTGAAAATTTTTTAACGTGCCGTCAAAATACATTAGCACCCTATCCATTTTTGGAAATTTAACTAAGCACTGCATAGTTAGCACTAATACAATTTCGTACACTATTAATTCAGGACACAATAGTAGCAGATCGTGTAAAAAATTCTCATTTTTTATTTTGCTGAAAATTCGCACTACGCCAAAATAGTGAGAAAACATAATGTAATCAGAGATAAAATTGCAGGAACTGCCTTTAATTTCCAAAACTTTGGTTCATTTCTTGGAACTATTACGTTGTTTGCATGATTACAAGCAAAATTTGTTTTTAATATTCCAAAGAAATGGAAGTGATTAAGTGGAAAACCAATAGCACAATGTAGACAATTTTGTGTTACCCGATGAGCCATTTCAAGATTTTCGTTTAAGGTATTACACTGCTTTGTAACAATATCGAATTGAACTGAAATTTTAAAAATAATTTGAAATATTCAAATTGATCAAACTTGAAATAAGAAAAATAAACAAATTTTATTTGTAAATACAATATACAATTTAAATGTACATTAAAGTTAATGACGAAAATCATATTTTATATTTGTTGATTGTATCAATTATTGATTAATTTAATTTTAAGTATTGACTTAATGTTTAAAAATCAATATGTTGTGTTATTCGGATTTAAAGTAGTATTTTGTTTGATTAAGCAATTGTTTCCTGAAAATTTTCAAGTTTTAAAATTTCGAGTTAAGAAATTGGCTTGGTAGCAAATTGAATAATTATTTTGGTCATAACAATTATATTGATTTTAATAAGGTTGTAACAGTTCGATTTTTATTTAAAAATATTTTGAAACAATTACAGATTTCTATAATTTTCTAAAAGTTGCAAACCAATTCAAATTATGAATTTAAATACATTTCACAAATGTTTATCAGCAATAATAAAACGAACATTCATTCAATTGAATCTTGCCATTTGAAAAAGTTTTACTTGTTATAAAATTTTTGAGTAAAATAATAGATGCATTCCACGCCAAATCTAAAATTGTGTAAACCGACCGCAAATTTTATTCAATTTTGAAATTAATGAAATTTTTATTTCAATTTTTAATTTCAATTTTGAAATTAACAATCAATTTTGAACGCCTTCAGCGAAAACCTATTGTTTGAGGCTTAGGCCTGCATCATTTGTGCGCATACTTTAATTTTGTTGTGCTTTACCACTATCGCTGTTAAAAATTTTTATTTATTTCTTTGTTTTGGTAATAGAGCGTTTTACTATTTTGCGTTTTATTGCCTGACTGGCGCCCGATGTTTTCTTTATTTTCAGTTTTTGCCATCTTTGCATATTTGAGCAATTGACGCAGGTAAAATGATACCACAGTTTTAAAAGAACCCACGAACCGCGTTCGCGCTACAAAAATAATTTGTTCTCAGGTTTACTTTTATACCAACTTACGATCCGAATATTACCAAAGATCTAATTATAAAATCACGTCAATAACGACATTATATTAATAACCAATCTCACAGACGAAGATTGACGTTTTTCTTTATCTCAGCAGTTTGTTCGAATTTCCGCGAGGTCGATCTTTAATAAATATCCAAACTTAACCTACTTGGTGGTTTATTTTTCTGGTGGAGTTATTTTGGTTCAATTTAAATTTCGGAAGATTAATTCAAAGCATAAAACTATCTTTGTACAATTTATGTGTTTAGTAAACTAGCATGTCACAGGTTATGTAGATTTAGTCCAAGTTGGGACGTACACCGAGTATAAGTGAACTCCCGATAGTTTTTATTAAATAAAAACAAGGGTTTTCAATGGTCGATAGGATATCTTCTGCGGCGCGCACTAAGTTTTCCGAGGCGCCCCGGCGGCATTTCTGGATGATCCGGATCATCCTTTCTTCATCTTTCAAGTATAAAGTGGAAACTCACGGTGGAACGCGGAAACTTTTTGGAAATGCCCCTGGTGCGTGGGTGAAATTTGACAACCCCGGGTCGCTGCAACAACTGCGAAAACATAAACAAAAGAAATAGTGAATTCTACTTACCCGCATTTATCCGGCGCAAATCAAAAATCCAAAAAATCGGCTCCTTAAAGTGTCTTCAGTGCGTGGGTAAACACCAGCATCCCCCGAAACTGCAGAGGCAGCTGCAACACCGAAACAAAGTAGGTGTAGTGAATATCACTTACCCTAGAGTAAACGGACGATTGGGCGTAAATCCAGGGTAGGAAAAAATTTTAATACACTTGACACACACGTTCACACCAAAAAATTGTCAAAAAACAACAAAATAGTGCACCGAAATTTTCGACTAAGGAAATTTACATCATAACACATTGAAGATCGATGGGCAACTAAAGTACTACCTCGTATCACTTTTGCCATAAGTAGACCACGTGATATTCATAACACCACATGTGTGGTATGTGAATAGCGGCGCGTGTCATAAGTAGAGCGCGTGTAAAATCCCCAGCCGCACGTATAGTAAAATTAAACACCCGAATTTTTCGCCCACCAAAAACAACCACGGACAAACAACATCCACAAGATTGCACCCATTGCTGGTAAAAATTAGATTTATTGAGTTAAATCCGAACATTTGGTCCAACAAAATTGGGAGGTTCGTGTACGCCAAGTAAACTGAACGCAATATTTTGGAACCCGGACACGTAAAATATCGTACGGTGATATACGGGGTTCGTTCAAAAAGTTTCCGAACTTTTAGAAGAATACGAGGGCAATTAAAAGAAAATTGTAAAACCCTCAGAGCCTTAGTACTCTGGAACGTCTCTGCCTAAAGCGACGGGAGCGGCAGCAAACAACTTGCCTTGGGGTAGGCTACCTCGTGATTGTTCCACTTTCTTCAAAGCCGTATAAATCGGTAACGGCTAGGCGAGCAGGAGCGGGAGTGCTGCCAAACAAAGCATAACAAAACCCGCTACATTTTTTGGGACGATACATACCCCCCTCCCGCCGAACTTGAAAGTCCCAGAACTCCGGAACGCTTGGCCGTAGAGAGGCGGGAGTGGTACCAAACAACTCGTCGGGCAGTCAGGTACATTTTTGAGCCGCCACAGATCTCCTTCCAAACGGCACCCGACACTGCCCAATCTCTCCTGGCCCGGCGCAGCCTCTCTCTCTCCTCGGCTGGAGCAAGTGCCGAGTGACACCCGTAAAGGAATTCAAATCCCCCACTTTCTGCAAGAAATGCAACAGTGCAGGCCACCGCGAGTTGAGATGCCCTCCAACCAGCACCAACTTCCACCCGCTCCGAAAACAGAAGCACCAACACCAGTAACAGCCAATCACAGCCGGCTAAGAATAACCACCCCTCGAGCAAACCGGATCACAACATCACGTTCCAGTTAAGGCTCCAAAGTGAACCCTCCGTAGGTCAATAAACAGGAGGTACCACCCATTCGCATGACATCAGACCAGATGGCCATAGCCTTATCCAAGGCCATTAACGATGGCTGTGCGCTAACTAAACATCGACGTTGCGCTACTGTCTAAACCAAACCAAACTTGGAAGCGTCGTCCCACCTACACCGGGATGATACAGGTAGATCAGCCCTCTATTGCACTACATGTAAAGTAATAGAGGAGAGGAGAAAAGGCGATGGATACGCCTGGATCATCGTCGACGAAGTGTAGATCTTTTGCTGCTACTACTCGCCAGTAGATCCCATTGACAAATTCATACGGCAGTTGGAGCTGCTGAGGACGGCAATACAAAGCTCAAGGGCGCGCGGAAAGGGAATGTGACTTTAACGCCAAGTCACCCGAGTGAAGAACCCGCACGAAGACCACAGGGAAAATGCGCTTGCCGACATCTTGGGCGCCATAGACCTGGGAGTGTACAACCAAGGAGCGACCCCAACATTCATCAGAAGGGGAGCCGGTTTGATCGTGGACTTCACAGTCGTTCCTGTCGCCGCTCTTTACAGAATCACCGAGTCGAGAGTGCTGGAGATAGAGAGCCTAAGCGACCACAGGTATCTCTTCTTCGGAGTCTAAATTGCAAACACCCCACCAACTCTAGAAGTAGCGCCACACAGCTAGTCGGCCCACAAACTAGGCGTCCAGCTGTTTCCGAGGACGCTCGCCAAAAAAATCGAGCGCTGACAAGAAGAACCGTTGACCACAGATCGACTCATGGAAGTACTCACATGCGTGCGACGCGGTAATGCCAAGAAGAAGAGGCCTCAGCAAGCCGCCCGTGCACTGGTGGACGCAGGAGATCGCGGACACCGGACAGTGAAGAGAGAGCTGTAGGCGAGAACATCCTAAAGGCAGCTAAGAAGAGTCTCTCCAGGCTTATCGACGACAGCAAACGTCGAAGCTGGCTGGAGCTCCTTAGGCAGCTAGAGGAAGATCCATGGGGTAAAACCTACAAGATCGTCAAGAACAAGCTGAGTGCAAAGCAAAATCCGGGAAATAGCGGCAAGCTTGTCCCCCGAACACGAGGTCACTCAAGAGCAGCTTATAAGACCCCCAGATTTCCTTTTCGACCCCTTCACTATGGACGAGTTGAAAACGGCCGCGAACAACCTAGCGGCCGACGAATCTCCGGGACCAGACGGGATACCGGGAAAAGTGATAAAGGCGGCGGTTGCCAACTGCGGGAAGTCTTTCTACTGGCCTTCAACAACTTCCTTGCCTCGGGAGGATTCCCGGCAAGGTGGAAGGTGGCCAGGATGGTCCTGATCCGCAAAAGCCTAAAGCCTATAGGAGAGGCGTCATACTACCGCCCCATATGTCTCCTCGACATCTACAACTTCATAGTCGGCTACCTAAAGAAAGGTCCTTCATCTTCAAAGACGATGGCGAGAGATTAAACATCACCAGTCATGTTCCATAGGGATATGTTTGGGCCCCACCCTGTGGAACGTTATGTACGTGGAATTCGTTACGTAATGTAAGTGGAATTCGCCGACGACATCACGATCGTCGTGGAAGATCGCGAAGAGCGGGGGCTCGAAAAGCAGGCGAACACGGCGATAAGAATCATCGCCACCTGGGCGGAGGCGAAAGGACTGACCCTGATGTCGAAAAAGTCCAAAGCCGTTGTCGTGTGCGGAAGAAGACGAGAGCCGGACGTGCGCCTTCAACTAAACGGCGTTCCTCTGCAACTGTCTACGGAGGTCACAGTATTGGGGGTGAAGATAGATAAACAAGTCAACTTTACCAAACACGTAAAGGAAGTTGCAGCTAAGGCATTGGTGGCAACAACATCGATCGCCCGCCTCATACCCAACGTTGGAGGCCCGAAAACGACCAAGAAGAAAACGCGGAATGCCGTTACAACATCGATAATTTTATACGCGGTCCAGTATGGTACGATGCCATCGACCCAACGCGGTACGGGATCCAGCGGAGCAGAAGAAAGCTCTACGCGGTGCAGAGAAAGATGGCACTACGGGTAATAAGCGGCTACTCTACCATCTCATTGGAGGCATTACTGGTGCTGGCCGAAAACTAAATCGATTTATAGGCTATGTGCAAGTGATTTAAATTTTTAAAACTTCGATGCCAACGATTACGGTGGTGAAATATGGAACGTTTTTATGTACTTTTGACAGTGTTTATGTCAGTTGTGACAGTATTTTTGACAGTAAAAATTGGTGTTTATGACTATTGTGATGAATATGTAGTAATTTTCTAATTACAAGGTAGGTATAAGTACAGTAAAAAGTGCCGGCGTGCCCAACCAGTTGGCGCTAGTTGTGAACTTGCACATAGCCTATAACAATGTCGCTTAAACGTCAAACGCTACAATACGTTTTGACATTAAAACAAGTGCTATAAATCAAATTGAGATTATTAACAATTTTGTGAATTTATTTTTTACCTACACCTTGTTGATTATTTTCGGAATTTCTGTTAAAACAGTTGGTTTTCCACAAAAATTTATTAAACCAAAGTTGTAGCCCGTTAAATTCCCTATCCGGTTTATGCCATTAGTTTTTCTAAAACGTTTTGTTTAAGAGATACGGGGATCTCAAGAAAAGTAACAAAAATAAAACCTGAATTTTTTAAACATTTCTTCTCTTAATTTAATTTATAACTCGAAATTCGTTAATTCTAGACTATAGAAAGTTATAACCTAATTTGTATATAAGCGAGTGGTCTTTAAAAAGTTCAAATCCGTTAAGTCTAAAAAATCAATAATATCGGAGCTATGGCCGCTTGAAATCAGAAATTCAAAAATTGCTTTAAAGGGAGGTACCCTCTAAGGGTTTGGACTTGGACACAAATTTTATTTAAAAATTAGTCTTAGAAATTGGATCTGCTATCTATCTAGTATATATTGTGGTGATTTTTACCTGCCAAACGGGCTCCAAGTTTATTTTTGAAAATTTTGGTTGAACCTGACCAATCTCATTAGCAAACTTTACGTACTGACCAGCTCTTTAATTTGTTATTCACCTGTATAAAAATTGTGGTAATTTTGAAATATTATATTATATTGTATAAAATTAATACTTACTAAAAAATACGTTTTTTTAAATTTCGTCGTAACTCTTAGGGTTTGAAAGCTGAAACTTAAAAAAAAAAATTTTTTTAGTTACAAATCGACCCGGCATATGGATTTTCAAAAATCATTGGGGGAAAATTATACATGCTTATCCGGGAATACCTTTTAATTCTCTTTATTTGTAGGAATCTTAATTACTTTCAATTACCTCTTTATAAAGAGGTTTATGGACGTTCCAAAATGGGGTGCGGTTAATATTCCCGGATCGCAATTTTTACCATTTTTGAAGTGGATTATGAAAGATGAGCGTCTAATTAACGTATAAAAAAAATAAATTTTGCGGTCGGTTCACACAATTTTGAAAAAAACGGCTTTAAAGTTAATTTGGAATGCAATTTTATCATTGGCTCTTTTGAACTGTAACCCCGCCCTCAAAATTGAAAGAGGTAGTAGCAACAGTAAATATACCATAATCTCGGTTTTTACGACGAATTATGATAGATAATGGTGTAATTAGCTAATAAAAAGAATTAAATTTGTGATCGGTCAACAAATTTTCGAAAAAAATCACTTTTTGTGTGAATTCGTTTCTGATTTGGTTGCACTGTCAAAACTTACTCTCCGCACCCGCCGTACTCTCGTACGGCGCTCCGAGCGGTTTTGACACGTGCTAAACTCATTAAAAACATCCCTTAAGCGGCTCTAACTCGAAAAGTTTGAAAGTTGACGCGGCAGATCTCTGGGAAGCGACCGACTCCTACTAACACTGCTCTAGTTGGCCCCGCCCCAAGGTAGATCCGCTAGGGTAAATCTGCACGGACGGTCACCAAAATGCATAAAATTATTGCGTAATATTACACAATAATACACTTACATGTATTTCTTATGGAAAAAATTGCAATTTTCAAAATTAAATTGTGGCCTTATTACAACTCCGACAAGATTGATCCTCACCTTAGAGAGCTTGTATTTTTGTGTTCTTTCGTTTGGTATAGCCATTTCTATAGAAAAAAGTGAGCTCTCGAACCCGGGAATATTAACTCTACCCCCAAAATGTTGTTCACTGTTTCCTGGTAAAAATTAAAGAGAGCTCCTCGTCACATCCAGTGGCCTTTTGTGTGATTCCTTGTTAAACAGGAAATCCTTTTCGTCTTTTTAAATAACAATTGGCACCAAGTTCAAATTTAAATGTTCAAAAATTTAACTGGGTACGTTTAATTTTTACTTATTCCTTCAAATCAAATATTATTTAAATTAACAAACTAATTATTATTTTCTAATTTTTTTACATATTGTTCGGCTAAAAAGTTCGTTTCGTTTTGACGAAAAAAACATTTTTTCCGTTCCGCGACTCGGTTAAAACAATTTTGACGCATTTATGCCAGAAAACATCCAAGTAGACAATAATTTAACAAAATCATCAACAATTATAAAAAATAGTAACAATCAAATAAATAAAAGTTCGGAAAAATTTTGGCTGCATTAGAATTGGTTGTTTATATTGTGGCGTATTTTTCAAGATTTTTCATTTCGCGGCATCAAAATACCGTTACATGATGACTAGGCCGAATGGAAAAAAAAACTAAAATTCGCGGGAACAAAATGATGTGTTGGCTGATGTTTGGAAGGGAAAATAACGTATTTTGTTGCTAGGCGATTTCTATTGGATATTTTGTGGACCAATAACAAACCGAAGACAGGACGCGCGAAAATAATATAACGGTCAATGTCACGTGGAAGTAGAGGGAAATCGACCAAAATTGTTATAAAAAGCGCGTTTTTGCAAAATTTAAGGAAATGAATTTCAACAGCTCGACGAATAAGACGTAATATACGAACGATGGCCAGTAATTAATAATGAAAAAGTGCAGTATAAATTAAAAAGTCAGTAAAAGTTATATCAAGTTGATATAAATATTGAAATATTCTTGAAAAGAATAAAAACACTTTAATAAAATTGTTTTAAAATTTTTTTTAGTAGTTAGACTTATTGTTATTCACCCTGTAGGTAAGAATTCACATGCATGTCTATAATACTGGGTGGTCAACTAAGGAATTTCGATTTACAAGCGCTCTAAAATTGTTTTGAATAGGAATAGAGAAGTGGAGTTGGTCTTAAACGAAGGAGGGGGCTCATGGAAATTCAGTCGCTATGGTTCGCTGGAAGGGTGAGGAGCGTTCGTTCTGTGTGCGCGCTTATTACCAAAATCAAAATTCTTGCATTATTGTGCGTCGTCGTTTTCGTGCACATTATGCTTTGCACAATCTTAACCAATGTCCGAGTGCTCAACTCATTCGGAAATGGGTCAGAACATTCGAAGAAACTGGTTCGACATTGCCCCAGCGAGTGATAAACCGTCAACGGTCTGTGAGAAACGATGCAAACGTAGAGCGAGTGAGAGCATCTGTTCGCAACCAACCGGGCCTCTCGACACGCCGGCGCGCGGCCGCTCTAAATGTGAAGAGATCGTCATTGATAAACATTCTTCATAAAGATTTACATGCACCCTACAAGATCCAATTAGTGCAGGAATTAAATCAGGGACCATCAACAACGCCTTGATTACGCCAATGAAATGGTGAACCGATTTCAAGCGTACGACAACATTTTTTTCTCTGATGAAGCCCATTTTCATCTGAACGGCTATGTAAACAAACAGAATTGCCGGTATTGGTCTTCAGAAAACCCCAAACAGAAACATGAAACTCAATTGCATAGTCTGAAGGTCACAGTTTGGTGTGCAATACACGCACAAGGCATTATTGGCCCGTACTTTTTCGAAGACGGACGCGGCCGAGCAGTAACAGTGGATTCTGATCGTTATGTGGACATGTTGAACAATTTTTTGAACCAGCCCTTCAAGACTTTGATGGATACAATCAGGACACTTGGTTTCAGCAAGACGGGGCCACTTGTCACACTTCAAATCGGTCTTTACCTGTTATTCAGGCGCTTTTTCCTGAAAAATTGATTTCTCGGCGTGGAGACCTTCCATGGCCCCCAAAGCCCGGACTTGACACCTTGCGATTTTTACTTAGGGGGATACCTCAAAGTGTAGTCTACCGCAACAATCCCGCACTCTAATTGCGTTGAAGGAAAATATCCGCCAGGAAATTCAAGCCATCGGTCCAGAAACTTTGCGACGTGTTTTCTAAATTTCGGGTTCGACTCGAAGAGTGCCAGCAGAAAAACGGTGGACATTTGGAGAGCGTAATTTTAAGAAATGAATTTCAAAGAGCTGAACATTATTTGTAAAAAAAATTAAAATTGACTTGAAAGTTTTTGTTTTATTTCTCTTTTAAATCGGAATTTCTTAGTTGACCACCCTGTAGTACAATTAATATAGTAAACGTTACTTGACGTTACAAATTGTTTACATCCGTCAAATATTTAAATTCGAATTTACCATGTTGCAATTTATCAAAAAAAACGCTCGGGATCACGCGTCTGACGTCAGAGCCGTAGTTGGCTGCTTGATTAATTTTTGAATTTCAAATTGGATTTTCTCAGCAAACACCGTAATTTAAAAATTTTTATTTTGGTTATAAATTTCTTTTGATATTAATTTCAAGAAATAATAGGAGAAAATATAGAAATAATAATTGTATTTTGTAGTTTAAGATACCTCTGCTAGATAGGTTGCTAGATCACCTAAGAACATTTCCAGGCTAATTAGAAGATGTGAGATATTATAACAGAAAGCTGCACGTAACTTCACACAAGTTCTATGTAGGCATAAATCCTTATCTGCAGCTTTCATTCAAAGTTAGGTTAAAAAATTAATAAAATTAACAGTTTTCAAATTAGTTATGAGAATTTATTTGCAATTACAATACACGTCAAAATTTAATAATACAAGGTGATCGATCGCTTACGTAACTTCAAATTATTGTGCAAACAAATACAAATGGGACAAGTGACTTTCAAACTCTTATTGTATTATTACAGAAATTCGAATTGTACTGCAACTAAAACGTACGTCAAGACTGTAGATAACATCTTAAAGTAAAACAATTAATTATTATAGTCAATTTAAAAAATTCAAAATTTTTACTTACAGTTGGAAATAGTTGAGTATCTACGGGTAGAATATCTGACGCTTTTATATCTTGAGGATATTTTTTAACAACAAAGAGAAAGATTTCGAACTGAAAAATAACATGTAATTATATACGTAAGATTAAGACATGAACCGTGTAGCTTAAAACTAATTAAAAAATCTTGAATTTTTCTACATACTTACTTAGTTGTGGAGATTTCTATATTAAATATTTAAGTAATTTATATAAAAAATACAACAAACCTGTAATTTTTCAGCAGCATTTAGTTTACCCAACGGAAATCTTTGCAATGTCATGAGTATTTCATCTTTCTGAAAAACATATTTATATTAATTTTTGACAAATATAATTTTTATTTCAAAAAATTAAATTAATATAAACCATATAGACCGTGTTCGACTTGAACGCTTACAGCGCTGTTAGTACGAACTGGCGCAAACGTAAACGTTTTAAGCGTTCGACTTGAAAATGTTGGCGCTTACACCGCCGCGTAAACGCAACCGTGACGTCATGGATTCGCCATTTTCTCACGCTCACAACGCAAATTTCATTTAGGTAGGGCAGCGTAAGCGCGGCGCTGTAGTGGTAAAAATTGTAATTATTTTTGAATTTATTTGAAAGCTCAAGTTAACCTAAATATTTTAGGTTTACAATTTAACTTCAATATTTAAGTTTTAACATAAAATTAGTTGTCCTATATTAATTATTACTTCAATAATTTATTGCCTTTGTTTTACCCGCTCAATTTTTTATAAAAAAAATTATTGACAAGATTGTAAATGAAATTAATTGACCCACAATAAATTTTTGTGTAAAATAATATTTATTAATTTGTGAAAATATACCTAAAAATGCAATCACATTTAAAAACAATTATTATTTCAGATTGTTTGAATATTTTATAGGTTAAGCAACTGTCACTTTTAAATTGCAGCGCTGATGGTGCTAACATATCGTTCGATTTGGAACGTCAGCGAGAGCGTTGTAAGCGCATATTTTACAAGTCGAACGTCAAAATTTGCGTGCTATAAGCGTTAGCGTCCGTTGGTACCAACAGCGCGTAAGCGTCCAAGTCGAACACGGCCATAGTTTACCCCAGTGATTCTCCCGTCTAATATAAAGATTAGTACACTGTGAATTAAAATAAATTGTTTTAAAGAAATGTGTAATTCTTCTGTTAAAATACAGTACTGTGTAAAAGTCTGCAGCCACTTAATTAATTGTTACTTATGATTAATTAAAATCAGTTTTATGGATAATAATTATAATTAAATAAATGAAATAGGAATTTGTATAAATATGGCAACAATTTAAAAATGGTTTGCAGCAAAGGTTTTAAGTAAAAACAAAATTTACGGCGGTAGGTAATTTTACCTGAAATACCACTTACAAGAGGAGACCGGCAACTTCCCCTCACTGAATTGATTCATTTTCATTGTGTTGGTAGGTCTTATGTTGGACTTCAACAGGTGGAAGTATAAGGGCAAGCTTCTTTGCCAATTTCGAAAAAATTGAATTTGAATAATTATATATTACTGTTGAACTGCATAAAAATTAACATAAGTTTGGTGAGTTGTTAATGGAATTGCATAAGATTGCAAAAATTAAAAACCTATGCAAAGGGTACTAGGATCGCATCCAGCTCCAGCCAATTTTTTTTTTATTTATTTGATTATTAATTTACCCCGGTATAATTTATGTCATCGTTCTCAAGAAAACCAAAGCGCTATAATAAACCCTACTCATAATCTGTAAACATTGCATGTTTTACCTTTCAGCAGTGAGGCACTGGAAGGTGTTCCACACCCCCCCAGACCCCCCGGTCAGTATATTCTGTTTTGTTTTTATTAGTAATAAATTGAAGACATCAGCATAACCGATCTAGAAAAAATCTTTAGAAATACTAATTAATCCTAACTTTAACAAGTCACACTCAAGTAACTAATATCCTAATAAGCCAAAGTTGTAGAGACCGGAGGTCTGGAGGGTGTGGAACACCCTCCAGTGCCTCACTGCTAAAAGGTAAAACATTCAATGTTTACAGATTATGAGTAGGGTTTATTATAGCGCTTTGGTTTTCTTGAGAACGATGACATATTATACTGGGGGGAATTAATAATCAAATAAATAAAAAAAAATTGGCAGGAGCTGGATGCTATCCTAGTACCCTTCGTATATGTTTTAATTTTTTTGCTATCTTATGCAATTCCATTAACTACTTACCAAATTTATATTAATTTTTATGCAGTTCATAGTAATATACAATTATACAAATTCAATTTTCTCAAAATTGGCAAAGAAGCGTGCCTTTGCTTGCACCTATTTAAGTCCAATACAAGATCTACACGCACAATGAAAATGAATCAATTCAGTGAGGGAAAGTTGCAGGCCCCCCCTTGTTAGATATAAGTAACACATTGTAAAGCAATAAATTCTTTTATATTTTGGTGTGAACTTTATATTTACCGTTTATTTGTGAATTATTCTTTCAGTTTAGTTTAGTTCTTCGCCTTGAAAATGTTATTTTACCATTTGTGCCTATTTACTTTGTGATTTTTGAATAAATTTTAAAATATTAAAATTTTATTTTTAAGGGCAGTTTTTTAAAACAAAATTTAAAATAATTAATAAATCAAGAGTCTCTATTAAATACAAAATAGTTTTTCTTCATTAACAAGGCCTTGGTTATCGTGTAATAGCCAAAAAAAAACAAAAATATCGAAATGTGGGATTGAACGTATTAACTATAAAGAAATATAAAGAAAGGGCTCTATTGATGACAAGAATAGATCTGCTAAGCCCAAAAAATTAGAAAAACTGATGAAAATGATTTAAGAGTGCAATTTTTAAGAAATCGTACTCGAAAATCTCGATAACTAACTGAAGATCTCCAATGTGCTACAGGAACTTCTGTTGGTTTCTCTACAGTTTGGTGCAGTCTCAGCAAAATGGGTCTCCGGGGATGCATAGCAATCAAAAATCTTTACTACGTCAAGGAAATTAAAAAAAAGAAAATCGTAGGCCATAGAACATAGAAACTGGACTCATAATCAATAAAATAAAGTTCTGTGGTCAGATGACTGCAGATATGGAATTTTTGGTATATTACCAAATATTACCAAATATATTACCAAATTAGTATATTACCAAATAGTATATTACCAACATATTACCAAAAGGAGGTAATATGTCCGCAGAAGACCTGACGAAACCTATAAATCTATTTATTTAAATCTAACCGTGAAATTTATTTATTAAAAAATTTATTTTTCAACTAGATAACGACCCCAAGCATACTGCTCGGATAGTAAGGTCACATCTTAATGAAATGAAAAAAAAAAAGTTGTTAGCAACCATGAATTGGTCTACATAAAGGGATTTGAACATAATCAAATATGTGTGGGAATATTTAGATTGAAAACGATATGAACGTCAACCAGCCATTGTTAATCAATTGTTTGACGTTCTAAAAATGAATGGTGGAAAATTTTAGACACATTCAGTAAAAAATTATTTGATAGCTTGCCAAATCAAATTGCAAGTGCGAATAAAGCTACTGGTGAATATACAAGTTATTAGCAATTTGTTCTAATTAATCCTTTCCGCCCTTAACAATAATTATATTTAAGTGTAAGATGCGTTGAAACAAAATAAAAACATTATTATCAACTAACCATTGTTAATCAAAATTTAATATTTACATGTTTTAGAAGGCTATTTATTAGTATTAAACAGTAGAAAAATGTTTGTAAGTGAGTGTTTTCATAACAAGTTTTCAAAATGTTCCCCATTTACAGCTAAACAATGATACAGCCTTTGTTGAAACTCGTTTCAAACATTTTCAAAAGTTTCTTTCGTAATATTTTTGCAAGCCACTGTGATTCGAAATTTTAACTCTTCAATATTAGCTGGTATTGTATCATAAATTACAGATTTTAAATGTCCCCATAAAAAGAAATCAAGAGGAGTTAAGTCAGGGGACCTAGCTGGCCATTCTATCGGTCCTCGTCTGCCGATCCACTGCCCTGGAAATTTATCATCTAACCAGTTTCGAACAGGAATAGTATAGGGAGGAGGTGCGCCATCTTGTTGAAAATGCAAAACAGTTTCATCGAGCTCCAGGTGTCCTTCTTCGTCACTTTGACTTTCTAACGCATCAACTATTAAAGGATAGATTGTATCTTCAAGCATTTCTAGATATTTTTGACCTGTTAAATTTCCATCAATAAATAATGGTCCAATAATTGTATCACCAAGTATACCAGCCCACACGTTTACCTTCTGCGGCCACTGTGTATGTCCATCAGTAAACACATGAGGATTTTCATCACACCAATATCGACAGTTGTGTTTATTGACAAATCCATTTAAGAAAAGGTTGACTCATCAGAAAAACAAGTCGATTTCAATAAATGTGGATGTGTAGTTAATAATTGAAGCATTTCTTCACTAAACTCCACTCGTCTGTCTGGATCATCCTCGGTCAAAGTTTGATGAATCTGCATTTTATATGGGTGAAATTTATGCAATTTTAGCGCCTCATGAACAGTGCCCACTGATAGACCACTAATAGCAGAAACTTCAATTTGAGCTAAGTCATCCAATATTCTAGTAGAATTCTTGCGTGTTTTATTTTTGACGGATCCTGTTTCCCGAAATTTTGAAACAAGGTCTATAACATACCTATGAGAGACATTTCTACCAGGTTGTCTCGCGTTATAAGATTCTGCAGTTCTTGCAGCATTTTCATTTTGAGCTCCGTACAAGAAAATTAATTCGATTCTTTCTTCTACAGTATAAACCATTTTAATGATCTAATTGCAAACTTTTATCAGATCTAAAGCGAACGGGAAAAATAAAAACTCACTGAGAATCACAAAACTAACAATAGTTGAAGAAACTAATGTCAATTTATTTGTTTTGACAGTGTTTTGTTTTCATTGTCCTAAAATTATTCAAGTTGAATAATAACAAAAGCAATAACAGCCTTCTAACTTTTAAAAAAATAAATTTCGATATAATCAGCTGCAGTTTATTAAAATGTTTTTATTTTGTTTCAACGCATCTTACTCGAAAATCCTAATGTGGGATAAAAAAAATTTCTAACCAAAGTTGTTTATTTTTTCATGCAAAATATGAATCTGCTAAAAAAAATTAAGGTGCCATTTAAAAAACCAAAGTTGACCTTCAAATGACCTTGAAAAGGTCAATAAATTAAGAAAACAATTATACCATATTATGTCCCCTTCGCTATCATAAAACTTTCGTTCGAAACATTTTTTCATCTGACTTTTGGTTTTTGAGATATTAATTGCTGGAAGTTTTAAAATTAACACCCGGTATAATTTATTCATATTTGACTTTTTATTTCATTTATAAAGTCATCAATAACAACTTTATGCTAATTTGTGCAGTGGCCGCAGACTTTTGCACAGTACTGTACCTATAACATGACATCGCTGCAGTGGAAGGGGTGGTTTTTACTCAATTCTGTTTCGCCGGATATAAAAAGGAAAAAAACCAAGAAGATAATTTTTTATAGCTTCAAACTATCCATATAAAGTCTTATAAAATTACAAAATTAATAGTGCAACATACTATATAAAATAATTTTTATTGGGTACTTACCAAGAAGATCATTTCAGTAAATCGAGCTATTGTATAGCCTGTACTGCTTATTGCAATTAACAATACGACTTCAACAGTCAAAAATCTGAAAGTAATTGAAGTTCCATACTCAACATTAAGTATTATCAAGAAAAAACAGACAACAAAAAAGATTAATCCATAGTTGATTATCATCAAGAACATAGGACTTATGCAATTGCAAAACGCTTTCATCACCTTGACTAGTACAATATACGTGTCAGTATAAGCTTTTAACACAGTTGGTATGTTTTCTGAGGGCAATGAAACTGTACAATTATTTTCGTTCGTAAAAGTGGAATCAGTCCTCTCGTAGATTAAATTTTCTAAATCCCTTTTGAGGAAATTGTTATAATGGTTATTACAAATGCGGCACATTCTAAAAAATAACAATACCACAAAAAACATTCCAATTAAAGCATTCACGGAAATAAATATTCCAATTTTTTCAATTATATTGCAGTTAGGTGTAAAGTTGGTAAAAAATGCAATTGGAAATATGATACAAATTCCAAAAAACCACACCGTGCAAGCTATGTAAGAACGTATTCGCATATTAGTAACAATTTCCGTCGGAAACATGTAATGTGATGTATATTTGTGAAATTTTTTTAACGTGCACTCAAAATACATCAGCACGCTATCCATTTTTGAAAATTTAATTAAGCACTGAATAGTTACCAGGAACACCGCTTGGTACAGCATTAATTCGGGGCACAATAGTGCCAGATCGTGTAAAAAATTCTTATTTTTTACTTTGCTGAAAACTCGTAGTATGCCATAGTAGTGCGAAAAAAATACTATAATCAAAGATAAAATTGCAGGAACTATCTTCGATTTGCAAAACTTTGGTTCTCTGATTCGAACTACGTTGTTTGCATGATTACAAGCAAAAACTGTTTTTATTATTCCAAAAAAGTTCATAAATTTTAAAGGGAAACCAATAGCACAATGTAAACAATTTGGTGATACTCGATGAGCCATTTTTAAAATTTTATTTTTGAGCTATTACACTGCTTTGCAAGAATATCGAATTGAACTGAAATTTTAAACATAATTTAAAATAATATACAAATAGATCAAATTTAAAATAAGAAAAATAAACAAAAATTATTTGTAATTATGGTGTGGACATAAAAACTTAATGACAAATAATATATTTTGTATTTATTGATTGAATTAATTATTAATTATTCCAATTTTAGTTATTGACTTAATGTTTAAAAATCAATATGTTGTATTATTCGATTTAAAAGAAATCCAAGGTTTGATTAAAACTGAAGTAAAATTTCGGAAATTGGTTAATAGTACATTGAATTATAATTTTAGTTATACAGCGTGTCCCACAAGAACTCTGGAAAACGTTATTAAAAAAATGCTTATTTAAACGCAACAATTCAAAAATGGATAACAATTAACAACAACCTTACGTACATCATAAAATTTTAAATTGGCTTCGTTCTGCGTGGATACAGAGCTTTAAACGTCAAATGAAATTTTCGGTTGTTTTTCGTACCTCTTCTAAGGATATTTTGTTCACAAGCCAACGATACCGATACTCCGCACGACCCCCAGTAACACCCAATATTTCAATTCACTGCTAAATCAACAGTACGATTTTAAAACTTAAACTTATAAAGCAGCTAACATAAAATTGTGATCAGCAGTATAGAGTAAAGGCCGACTAGAAAGTGGGAGACCGCGGTTTAAGTCCTGGTCGCGTCGAATACACTGCTGTGTTGTTAAGGCACTCACCTTTTGGATCTTTTTTTTTATATGTTCTTGAAACTCTTTTACAGACATCATCTTTGTTGTGCGTATACTAGTAATCTTCGTGTTTTAATATTTTTACAAAAGCGATTCACTTATACACGAAAAAATATAGTAAATGATAAATACCAACCGCATTATTTAATTAGTGCAGGATTAGCCTACAGGATTAGCGGCATTTAATATCTTCGGACTCACAATTCACAATGCATTCCAACTTCCCGTGAACCGAAAGCAAGCTAACAGGCTCTCAGACAGCGTTTCTAATACAATGGCCACTCTTTATTCAGAACTTCGTGTTCTTATCATAGACGAAATTAGTATGGTTGCTCAACATATTTTAGAAATGATCGACAAACGATTGAGAGACCTATGTGACGGATGTAAACCTTTCGGTGGTATATCGGTCATTGCTGTTGGCGACTTCAGGCAGCTGCCACCTGTTATGGCAACATCCCTCCTGGCTGGAACAATGTCAAATTCGATTTCGTCTCTTTTTAACAAACCCCTATGGCACATGTTTACTGTTCATGAACTGACCACAATTATGAGACAACGCGATGATGCAGTTTTGCTCTTGCATTAAACAATATGGCGTCAGGGACGATGACTGATAATGATTTGAAACTGTTTAAATCCCGTGAGTTTCTAACTACGCCTTTAGAAATAATAACACGGCACCCAATTCATCTTTTTCACACAAATGAGGCAGTTGATGCCCACAATTGATTTGCGTTATCCTGTTTGCCAGGAAATCAAGCCATCTCGACCGCCAAAGATTCGCTTTCAGTTTACACGAGCGAAGCATCCAAAGTTGCACTCCTCAACTGGATAGCCTGTGCACCTCTATCTAAGACACAGGGACTTCACACAAGCCTCTTCCTGAAAGAAGGTGGACGTTATATCATGACAGTGAATGTAGATACAAGTGATGGTTTAGTTAACGGTGTGGGATGCATTCTGAAAAAAGGCTCTTCGTCTCTGGGTTAAGTTTGAAAATTCTCGAAGTGGACAGAAGCTTCGTTTGCGCAATATTAACCTCAGCCGGCAACTTCAAATTGATTCCGAATGGACTCCTATCTCACCATGTACGGTCGTCATCCAGCCACGATCGAATTCGGCAACAAAGGTAACAAGAACGCAATTCCCGCTTAATGCAGCGGAAGCTCAAACTATACATAAAGCTTAGGGATCTACATACGAACTCGTTGTTGTCCATTTTACTCCTGGAATCAAGCGTGCTCTTCTGTATGTTGCATGCTCACAAGCAACAAAGGCATCAGGATTATTTCTTATTGGGAACGTTAAAAAGACAAAAATGCCACAGGAGAACGATCCGATATCTATTGAATTCAAAATACACCAGGAAATGAAGCTAATTCCTTCGTTTGAACATTTGCGACATAGAGATGATAGCAACATACAAGTACAAGTCATCTTTCACAATGTGCAGTCACTTCCTGCTCATTATGGTCTCTATGCATCAGATGATGTCTATAAGAGTTCGGATATTGTCCTTATGGCGGAGACATGGACGCTCTCAAGTGACAATTTGGCGCTAGGCGATCATCTCCTTGCCGCATCAGTAGATAGTAACGATGTCTGTCGAGCGATTGGTGTACGTGTGTATTGTCGTCCAACTGTTCATGAATACATTATGGAAACCAATTCCAAAATAGAGTACGACTCACAAGGTTTCTGCGGTGTTTCTTCTATTGTCTTCTCCAACATTCGGATAATTGTAGTTTACAAGTCACCAGGGTTTAATCCCAACACAATGATCTCTTTAATAAAAAATCAGAAGTCAAGCTTATACTTAGTACGTACTCTGGTTGCTGGAGATTTTAATGAGGATTTCAGCAAAGAAGAAAGTAATGGCTTACAACATGCACTTAGAGAACTAGGTCTCTAATTAGGTCGCCAGCAATACTCACTACGCGGAATGGCACGCAAATTGATCCGATTTTTTCTTTTCGTTATTAATATATGTACGGGCCTCGGAAATGTTGCTTTGTTACGGCTACCGTAGGTTTGTTTTCTTGGGTTCAAAGGACCAGCTGTGCGATGAAAATTCAGAAATCTTTTGAAATAATTGTATTTACAAAATATTTACATGCACAACATTTATAACATAAACGAACTTTGTACAAGAACTCCAGGTAATGTTAAGCTCTTGAGTTGTATGATACGAAACTGATTTTGGTCCAAGTACTTCACAAATAAGTTAAATTTTGCTCCTCCTTGGTTTCCTCTGCAGAAGATTTTTGACCAACCAAGAAGGGCGTGTGAAGCACTTAAACCAATAAAAATTAAGAGTGTTTCTTCCCTTAGAAACTGGCCGCAAAACTCACTTTGTAAGGAAAGAACCATAAAGGATTAAGCCATAAAAATAATGTCCCACGCTTCTACTTTAGGCGGTGCATTTAAGCTGAAATCCATTGGCGACTAAAATTATTGTACAGATGTTTGTCTCACACTCAGACAAAGCTTAAAACTAATATTACGTCTAGTCAGCCGCACAAAGAATCAACTTTATTGCACGGGTTTATCCCTTTTTCCAGGGTAGCAAAGGATCCGCGCTAAATGGGTTCCTTTCGGCATTTACTTTAGTTAAGATATTTTAATAGTTCGACTAGGTGGATTAAAAAGTAAGTGAGCGAACAAAGAAAATATTTTGTGCAGCCGTCTTAAAAAAATTTACTTATTATTGCCATTGCAACAATACATGATCGATTTGGTTTCCATTATTGCCTGTATTTTCTGGTTTTATCCATGTTATTTAATGCATCGGTTTATGTTTGAACTTTGTCTTGCTAATTGCTATGTGTAATGCCGATGCAAGCTGGCATAATCAATTTTTGTTGTCATAGTTTTGTTATGTAATGTGTCACGTGACTTCATTTCCTAGGGTAGTGCACGGTGCCCTAATGCAAATTTCGTTAAAAACTTAAAAGTTACAATTTTTCAGTCAGTTAGTTTGAACGCTCAAGTTTTATTCCGTAGAAATAAGTTTTGATTTCATATTTGACTTGTTATCAACCAACACGTGCCGTTTGGTAGACAGCCTTGGAAAATTTCAAGCAAGCTGAAGCAAGTTTGTGAAGCAGCTGCCCGTATCGCTGCTATCCGATTGGCCGAGCGCGCTAATGTCCTCCCTTCTCCCGAAATTATCGTCAGTCGGTCTTGATCTGTTCGAGAATCCACCCGTGGTTAACACGTTAAATCAAATTTTACCATCTTCAGTTTTCGTTAAAATGTAATACCGTTTCGTTTTGTTTTGAGGCGACCAATGCCCGTTGTATGTGCATCTGACCGGTGAATCAATTACCGTTTTTCAAGCAAGTGCCAATTATCGTATATCGCAGTTCCATTGGAACATATCGTTTTGTGTGATGAGTCACACCTGGAAGCCCGCTATAGGGGAATTTTATGTTGAGCACTCTGCTATTTTATCGTTTTCCGTTTGGAAGGAATTACCCTTAGTAGGGATTATCGTCTTATCACCGTGTCTAGAAAACCACCGCATCAGCGCAAGTCGACCTTATTTTTACGTTCAAGAGGTTGATGACCCTTAAAGTCATTACAACCAATTTCGATGTTAGTTACCGCCGTAAACCAATTCAATCGCCAGTTGTGGACCATAATGATTAAAGGTTAGTTATTTACGCCATTTAACTTTGTGTCAACAGTGCATCAAGTGTTTATACCGTCATTTTTTATATTTGTTTCGTCACTTTTGTTTGAACATTAATTTATTCAAAGTTAAAACCACGAACGCCATCTGCGGTCGTTGGACTTAACCTAGTAAGTTTGAAGAACTGTCACTTTTGAAAAATCATAAATGTCAAGTGGATATTTTTATGTTTGTTTAATTTAGTAAATTTTAATGTTAAGAACAAACTTTTATACCGTCAATTTCAATGTCAAAAATATCGATATCGAGTGCACTCCATTTAGAAATTATTCCAAATTGTAAATGATACAATTTACTTGTTTTGTTGTTATCTTTATGTACCGAATTATTTGTATTATATACTGTGTTTTCGTCAAATATTATAGTGTTATTTTACCGAACTTGTGTTTGTTTCTTTTGTACTCTTTTACAGGTCAAGGTTTTGTAAAGTGGAGCGAGCGAATTGAGTTTTACCAAAGTATAACGAGTTTAAGTATTCATTTATTTTAAAGGTTTGTACCGATCTAGTGTGCGGTACATTATTTTCCTTCCATCTTAACCTAGGACTACACTAGTGGCGCCTCTATAGTTCAGTATGGGAAACCATCTCGATTTCGACCTTTCCGGCGCACGCAATTCAAAATTATACTTTCTCGTTTGACCCAGACCTCACGGCGAGTTAGACCGGCACTTTTAGGCTTTGCTACGGTGTGTGCGCCGAAGACCAATTTTCCTGTAACAAATGTTTGCTTACCAGCAACTTTTTTAAAATAATCTTTCTTTCCTACTTGAGCATTGAAATCTCCCATAGTTAATAGCACAACTATGTTGAAAGATTTTGCATTCACTCTCAAATAAGCTATTCTGTCATTTATTGGTTTAAACTGGTTAACATTCTTTTCGAAACAAAAAAGCGCGAAACAAAATGTGTTCATCGCTTTGTATTTCTCCTTCTCCTTTGCATCTTGTTTCTTGTACCGCAGTGATGTTCATATTATATCTCGTCAACACTGCCTACTTCAATAATCTTTCCTGCCTCAGTAAAGTTCTAATATTCCATGTTCCCACTCTAATCGTTTTCTAATTTTTCTTTATTTTATTCTTAATATTTTTCTTTGTTGAGCCATTTCTCTGTTCCGTTTCCACAGCTGTTGTCATTTCCGTTTTTTTCGTCTGAGTATTTTCCTTTGGCTTTAGTTTTTTGAAATAGGATTACCTTCCTCCTTTAAGTCCACCCTCCCCTCAGCTTTATTCCATTCAAATAACTTTCCGTTTATTATCATTCTTTGATATCCTACTTTAACTGTCTTTCCATTCTCTCTTTCTTTCCGCTCTAGGGCTCTGAATTCGTTTGGTATTTTGCGTTCATTGATTGCTAGATCGCTGTCAATGTAAATTTTTTTGTTGCCAAGTTTCCATTTATTACTCATTATTTCTCTTTTCATAAACTATGCTTCGGCTTGCGCCATTACTGTCTCAATCAATTAATATTGCAATTATTGATATTTAATAGAGACTGCAAAGAGGGCAATTTTGAAATTTAATTAAACAAATTTTCTGAAACCAATTGATGTTCAGGTATTAGTTTTTTGTTTGTATGATTTCCTTTAGCCTTTTCGCTGTTAGTTTTTCAAAGACCTTCGATATTACGGGGAGCAGGCTTA
This sequence comes from Lycocerus yunnanus, assembly GCA_036346125.1. NCBI lineage: Eukaryota > Metazoa > Arthropoda > Insecta > Coleoptera > Cantharidae > Lycocerus > Lycocerus yunnanus. The sequence goes on along the minus strand of JARFIX010000165.1, from coordinate 91,685 downwards.
TAAGTCTATAGGACGACACTTCCTCGGATCTTTTCCTGGTTTTGGTATCATGAGTACTTGTGCCACTTTCCATTGAAGTGGAAAGTTATATAATTAGTTATAATTATAATTAGTTTGACTGCTTTTGTAGATAGTTCTTGCATAATTTTACCAGTTATCAAGTCATAGCCCGGTGCTTTCTTGGGATTAAGTTCTTTGAGTATTACCCTGATTACTTCTTTTGTTTTAAATTTTTTCATAGGAAGGTTCAATTGATGTGGTGCTTCTAGAAATTGATTAATTTTGCTTTCCTCGTCGTTACCTATTTTGGATGGAAAAGGCGTAAACACTTTTTTAAGATGCTCCGCAAAGATTTTTGCCTTTTCTTTATCTGTTCTGGCCCATTTTCCATGTTCTATTCTGATTGGGGGAATGTGAATTTGTGGCCGTTTCATTCTTCGTGTTACCTTCCATAACGAGTACTCGGCGACTTCTGTTGCAGTTAGACTTTCCTGATGTTCCTGTATAGCTGCGTTTTCTTTATTATTTAATAAATTTTTTAGTTTGTTTACTGCTTTGTTAAATTTCGCTTTGTCATGTGGGGATCTTGTTATTTGCCAGGTTTTTCGCAATTTACGTTTTTCTGCAATTTTAGTTCTGACAGTTATCAAACAGGTCTGATGTTTTTTTGTTGTTTCATATTTTGGAGTAGCTTCCCAGGCTGCTATGTTAAGTTTTTCTATCGCTATTTCAATTTCTTCTTCTCTTTTCAGGGGTACACAAAGGTTAATTCGATCGTTCAGTAAGTATCTAAATTCGTTCCAGTTTGTTTTGTTATTACAGAAAGATGGGGTTTTTTGTTTTTTCATTATGCTATGTGAGCTGAGCGTCACTAATATAGGGGAGTGGTCAGAAGACAGGTTCAGACACGATTCAGCTTTTATGTTGTTTGCAAGTATTCCTTTAACTACGCAGAAGTCGATCAAGTCGGGAATTTTTCTACGGTCTGCAGACCAATATGTGGGCTCTCCTGTCGATACTGTTTGGAGATTATTTTTTCCCAGGGCTAGATACAACTGCCTACCCTTCGGTGTTGGGTTTTGTGATCTAGATCCCCACCAGGGGACATTCAACCATAAAGCAGATTCACAGAATAGCAAAAAAATCAGCCAATGCTTTGAAGAAAAGCAATATTGTTCGGCAGTATTTATGGATATTTCGCAGGCTTTCGATAAGGTCTGGCATCCGGGTTTGTTGTATAAAATAAAAAAGATGCTTCCATACGATATGTACCAACTAATTAAATCTTATATTAGCAACAGACACTTCTTCGTCAAATAATCAAGAAGAACATACAGAAATAAGCCAAGTTAGAAGCAGAGGTGCCACAGGGTAGTGTTTTGGGACCGATCCTATATCTCGTGTACACAGCAGATTTGCCAACAATGGAGCAAAACACCACGGCCACGTTTGCGGATGACACTGGTATTATTACATCTCATACCAATCCAGTAGTAGCCTTAGAACTGTTACAAATTAATCTGAAAAAAATCAAAAAATGGTTGAAAACTTGGAGAATTAAAGCAAATGAGTCAAAATCTGCACATGTAACATTTACACTACGAAATGGAACATGTCTTCCAGTTACTTTAAATGACAGACAGGTTCCACAAACAGAGACTGTGAGGGTATTTACGTATGCACCTGGATCGCAGACTTACGTGGAAAACTCACATTTGGACAAAAAGGAAGCAACTTAACATTAAACAACAGAAAATGTATTGGCTGACAGGAAGAGGGTCGAAACTCTCGTTAGAAAATAAACTGCTGATTTATAAGACAATAATCAAACTTGTCTGGACCTACGGCATACAGCTGTGGGGTTCCGCATCAAATTCAAATATTGAAATACTAGAGAGATTTCAAGCAAAGGTACTCAGAAACCTGGTGAACGCTCCATGGTTCGTCCCAAATGAAGTTATCAGAAAAGATCTTGACATCCCATTAGTAAAAGAGGAAATAAATACATTTAGAACCAAGTACAGAGACAGGATTGGTACACATCCAAACCAACTTGCAACTAACCTAATGAAACATCAATCAAACACACGAAGACTGAAAAGATTCAACCCAACAGCCTTAATAGACAGAAAACTAAAGAATTGAATTGAAAAGAATTTTAAAAGCACCTCATCAAAAGTTTGGAGAAACAAAGGCAAAAATGGAACTCAAATTGGAAGACAAACATCTGTGCAACAATCAAACAGCAACGCACGGTAAAAATGTAATTAAAACCTTTGTAATTAATGAAAACTTTTCTGAAACAAAATGTAAAACAGGAAATTTTTGAAATAAAACAAATTTTCAAAGGTGGTCACGATAACATTTTAAACATTTTTATCCTTATTTTGAATAAAAATAAGTACTTAATTTTGCATAATTGCATTTTGCAGTTTAAGGCAGTTCTGCTGGATTATCTAAGAACTTTTTCAGGCTGATTAGAAGTTGTGACATCTTGTAGGCGAAAACATAAGCTGCACACGAAGTTTACATTTGAGGTTAAATTAAAAAATTAATAAAATCAATCACTAATCAAAATTAGTTATCCAAATTTATTTGCAATTACAATACACGTCAAAATTTAATATTAAAAAGTGATCTATCGCTTACATAACTTCAAATTATTGTGCAAACAAATACAAATGGGACAAGTGCCTTTCAAACTCTTATTGTATTATTACAGAAATTCGAATTGTACTGCAACTAAAACGTACGTCAAGACTGTAGATAACATCTTAAAGTAAAACAAAATCTAGATTAATTATAGAGTAATTTTTAATTTTATAGTCAATTTAAAAAATTCAAAATTTTTACTTACAGTTGGAAATAGTTGAGTATCTACGGATAGAATATCTGATGCTATTATATCTTGAGGATATTTTTTAACAACAAAGATAAAGATTTCAAACTGAAAAATAATATGTAATACAGTGTTATGATCACCCTGTAGCTTAAAAACTAATTGAAAAATCTTCAATTTCTCTACATACTTTGTTGTAGAAATTTATATACTAAATATTTAAGTAATTTATATAAAGGCAAAACAAACCTGTAATTTTTCGGCAGCATTTAATTTACCCAACGGAAATCTTTGCAGTATCATGAGTATTTCATTTTTCTGAAAAACAATTATTTTAATTTCTGACAAAAATTATAATTTTTCTTTAAAAATATAATATAATTATAAAATAAAATATAATATAATTTTTCTTTAAAATATAATTTCGTCTGTTAAAACATTTTATTTCATGACATAGCTCTAGTAGAAAGGATGCTTTTACTTAATTATATGTGTCCCGGATAAAAAAAAGATAAAAACCAAAATGATCTCGAAATATGAGAGTGCCACCAATGCTTTCATAACATATCATAGACATTTAAAACGCTCATTGTTTTGCTGCATTCCTTTCGAGGCGATTTGCTTGTGCATGATAATGTGCATTGAAAAACTTGAATGTTTTTTGTTTTCAATGGAATAAATACTCTATTATCAGCAAGAAAATATTTAGAAGCATCAACCATTAATCGTCCATTCTCTTAACATTTTTTTAATTAAATGTAGTACCATAGATTAATTCACCTTAATTGCATTCAGGAGTAATAGTGCCACATACCGTATATAATAGTTTTTTATTACGTACTTGTACTTACCAACAAAGTCATTTCAGTAAATCGAGCTATTGTATAGCCTGCAGTGTTTATTCCAAGTAACAATACGACTTCGACAGTCAAAAATCTAAAAGTAATTGAAGTTCCATACGCAACATTAAGTATTATCAGAAAAAAACAGACAACAAAAAAAATTAATCCATAGTTGACCGTCAACAAGAATATAGGATTTATGCAATCGCAAAATGCTTTCATCACCTTGACTAATACAATATACATGTCAGTATAAGCTTTTAACAAAGTTGGTATGTTTTTGAGGGCAACGAAACTGTGCAATTATTTTCGTTCGCAAGAGTAGAATCAGTCCTTTCGTACATTAAATTTTCTAAATCCATTTTAAGGAAAGTGTTATACTGATTATTACAAAAGCGGAAAATATTTAGAAGCATCAACCATTAATCGTCCATTCTCTTAACATTTTAATTAAATGTAGTACCAAGTTTTAATTACTTTAATTGCATTCAGGAGTAATAGTGCACATACTGTATATAATAGTTTTTATTACGTACTTACCAACAAAGTCATTTCAGTAAATCGAGCTATTGTATAGCCTGCAGTGTTTATTCCAAGTAACAATACGACTTCGAAGCAAAATCTAAAAGTAATTAAATTCCATACGCAACATTGTTTATCAGAATAAACAGACATCAACAAATTAATCCATAGTTGACGTCAACAAGAATATAGTTTTGCAATCGCAAAATGCTTTCATACCTTGACTAATACAATCATTCAGTAAAGCTATTAACAAAGAATGATATCGAATTAATCAGCGAACGTAAATAGTGCAATTATTCTGCTATTCAAGATAAACCAAGTCTTTGATACATAGTATCTAATCCATTTGTAAGAATGTATACTGGTTATTACATAAAGCGGTCAAATCTGAATATTAAATGCTAATTCCATGCATCGAAATAAATATTCCAAGTTCAATTATATTGCGAGCGTGTAAAATCGTAAATCAATTGGAAATGATCATTCCATAGAACATATCCTAATTCTATTAAATCGCTATACTTTAAGCGCATCGTGACGCGAGCAATATCATGTTTTTAACGAGTCTAAACACTGTAACAATATAAGAATATTTTAACTAGAAAGTTATTATGTATACGAGAAGTTCATCATATAGGTAAAAGTTGAAATTAAGTTGTGCAGCCAGTGTTAGATTCAAGCAATTCGTGAATTAATTATGTAAATTATATATAAAGTACATTGAGTTTTAGTTTTTATTCGTAAAACGTCTAAATATTTATTGAAAACATATTTGTATTCATAAGTAATATTTGTGCACAACAACAAAATTGTAAATTATCAGTGATATTCTGTTAGTTACATGATCACGCCTATTTGAGTCGATCGCATTAATTATTCGTATATTAATAATTTAATTTATAGCAATTGGGGTTTTAAGTTTTAGTATTAAAATCACAGAAGTTAGAAAAGTATTATAAGAATATTTATAACAAAAGAATTGAAACATGATCTACATATACTAAAATGAGTTTCACGCAGTTCGGTGATCAGTACTATTGTAGAAATCAATTAAATAGAAATCTACAAAGTAGATAGTTTTGTGATTTATATTAAAATCTACATGTTATTGAGTTGATATTTGACAAACATTTTGTATTCGAGAGGCGAGTCAGTAAAATCAACCGAGAATGGAAACAAGATTGAAGTACGTGTTATGAACAATATTTTTGCAAATCTGCAATTCGGTAAATAAAGAATATTTTAACAAAGTTGCTCAATCTGGACAATGCTGAAATGAAAATAACTGCCAGTAGTGCGGAAAAGTGAAGGTAAAGTCATCTCGCGAAAGATAAGATTACGAAAAAGATCAAATAACATGAGTAATCTTATGCAGAAAACAAGCCGCTTTCAATGCCATGTAATGTGTATGAAATGATAGTATTTGCAACAGAATTGCAAAAGAGTGTTTCTGGTGTTATTGGAATAACTCAAAAAAACAACAGTAACAGAATAGGAATTAATATACCATAAAATCCTTGCCATAAGTAATATGTACAGAAATGTTACCAATGTTTATTCAGAGAATTATGAACTACGAGCACACCATGAGTCAACATCAATTATATCAAATAATATGGAAAGTAAGATTAGAACGATGATGAATATTATTACAGATAACGAAAACCCATTTTCTCCTGGGGCAAAGCAACTGAGAAACATTATTACGGAACAGACAGTTGAAGACGCTGTGAAAAATAAGTTACTGCAGGTCTTCACTATAGGAAATGAAGCATTTAGGAAAGACAGATTTGTTGATAAGAAAGCTAATATTTCAGACACCATCCATAGGACAAATTTACTACCTATTAATAGCATCCGAACAGAGAAACAGGCTGTAAAACCAAGACACCTAAAACAAACAAGCTATGGATCAACGTACTATTCAACTAGCTCGAGAGAGAGTTATCCCATTAATGATCTATTAAAATTTGAAATTTTGACACTTTCTTTCTTTTTGACGAAAAGGGTTCTTTACAAAGACAAATAAGAGTTCATTATCTTCAGAACTTGAAAAGGTATTAACCAAAATAGATGGCAATTCAGCAAACTTATCAAGTCTTACAAATTGTTGTATTGTGGATTTCATGGTTGCGCTAGAAAGATTTCTCTGAAAGATTTGAAAACATTTGGAGATTTTTATGAGGCTATCTGTTCATATGTGAAAATGTTATCAAAAATACAGCAACAAGAATTGACTTCATATTTGACTCTTACTTTGATAAGTCGCCAAAGAGTTTCGAACGAATTGTCGGACATGTGATCCATTAACCTCCACTCCATTAAATATACAACACCTATTCCTGTACTGTGTTATATATTAGTCATATTAAATACCTAAACTATAGTGATGTAATTGACGTATTCATTTTATGTTAGTTCCTGTTTTATAAAAAAATTTAAATCTGTTCTTATAAAATATTTCCTATTTGTTTTGGATAGTTTAAAAGATATTGATTTGTAGCTGCATACTAAATAATGATTAGTAACCACTTTTCAGTAATTATAATACCAGAAACGTGTTTAAAACCCTAAAAACATGCAAAATGACACCTCACATGCCTATAAAGTATATTTTCAATAAGAATTATAGATGGCGTCGATTCTCCAAAACGGCCGCTCGCACAGACTAACACCCGAATTTTTCGATCACTGGATAACTATCTACAATATCCAGATGAGTGACTCTCTGGTAAATGAATGACACACAGAAGTATGCTCAGCAATTGTATTATGATATACTATATCTAAAAAATACCATATTTTGGGAATTTCATACTTTGTTTAATGATCTAGAATTCGTTATTGATTTGCATATTCACAATGTTTTAAATTATACATTTCTTCATAATTTTCACTAATGAAATTAGCAAGTGGTCATCCATGATAAATATAATTTATTTGTATAGCATAAAATGCGATAAGTTGCGTTTGCTATCTTTTCTGACATTGGATATCTTGATGACGTTACGTACTGCTTCAACGCCGTCCGCATTCGTTGCTATATAGGCGGCCGCATTTCCGTCAGCCCGTGGATGAGTATGCGGTCTAATGAACGCATTCCATTTAAAACAATGTAAAGCAACTGAAAACTTGAGGACGGCGTTGGGCGGTGCGGGCGGTGCGGACAAGTGAACGCGCACCTTAAGAACGTATTCGCATGTTAGTGACAATATTCGTTGGTAACACATAGTGTGATGTATTTTTGTGAAATTTTTTTAACATGCACTCAAAATACATCAGCAGGTTATTCATTTTTGGATATTTAATTAAGCACTGAATAATTAGCAGGAATACCAATTCGTACAATAGCAATTGGGACACAATAGTGCCAGATCGTGTAAAAAATTCTTATTTTTTATTTTGCTGAAAACTCGTAGTACGCCATAATAGTGCGAAAAAAATACTGTAATCAGAGATAAAATTGCAGGAACTATCTTCAATTTGCAAAAAGTTGGTTTTCTTGTTCGAAGTATTACGTTGTTTGCATGATTACAAGCTAAAAGTGTTTTTGATATTCCAAAAAAGTGCATAAATTTCATTGGGAAACCAATAGCACAATGTAGACAATTTTGTGAGACCCGGTGAGCCATTTTATAAACTTTATTTTTGAGCTATCGTATTACACTACTTGGCTACAATATCGAACTGAATTTTTTTTAAATATACAAATAGATCAAATTTAAAATAAGAAAAATAAACACAATTTATATGTACTTATGGTATTTACACAGTACATAAAAACTTATAACGAATATTAGATTTATTGATTGTATTGTTAATAATTGATTAATTCAAATTTAATTTATTTACTTAATGCTTAAAAATCAGTTTGTTGTATTAATCGAATTAAAAGTAGAAATTTTATTTAATATCAAATGGTTTACTGAAGATTTTCAAGTGTTGGTTAAAAGTGTCGTAAAATTTAGAGTTAGGAAATTAGTTTAGTAGCATATTAAATAATAATTTTGGATATACCGGGTGTTCATTTTAAAACTTCCAGCAATTAATATCTCAAAAACCAAAAGTCAGATGAAAAATGTTTCGAACGAAAGTTGTATGATAGCAAAGAGGACAGAATATAGCATAATTGTTTTCTTAATTTATTGACCTTTTCAAGGTCATTTGAAGGTCAACTTTGGTTTTTTAAATGGCACCTTAATTTTTTAGCAGATTCATATTTTGCATAAAAAAATAAACAACTTTTGTAAGAAAATTTTTTTTATGCCACATTAGGATTTTCGAGTAAGATGCGTTGAAACAAAATAAAAACATTATTATCAACTAACCATTGTTAATCAAAATTTAATATTTACATGTTTTAGAAGGCTATTCATTAGTATTAAACAGTAGAAAAAATGTTTGTAAGCGAGTGTTTTCATAACAAGTTTTCAAAATGTTCCCCATTTACAGCTAAACAATGATACAGCCTTTGTTGAAACTCGTTTCTAACATTTTCAAAAGTTTCTTTCGTAATATTTTTGCAAGCCACTGTGATTCGAAATTTTAACTCTTCAATATTAGCTGGTATTGTATCATAAATTACAGATTTTAAATGTCCCCATAAAAGAAATCAAGAGGAGTTAAGTCAGGGGACCTAGCTGGCCATTCTATCGGTCCTCGTCTGCCGATCCACTGCCCTGGAAATTTATCATCTAACCAGTTTCGAACAGGAATAGTATAGTGAGGAGGTGCGCCATCTTGTTGAAAATGCAAAACAGTTTCATCGAGCTCCAGGTGTCCTTCTTCGTCACTTTGACTTTCTAACGCATCAACTATTAAAGGATAGATTGTATCTTCAAGCATTTCTAGATATTTTTGACCTGTTAAATTTCCATCAATAAATAATGGTCCAATAATTGTATCACCAAGTATACCAGCCCACACGTTTACCTTCTGCGGCCACTGTGTATGTCCATCAGTAAACACATGAGGATTTTCATCACACCAATATCGACAGTTGTGTTTATTGACAAATCCATTTAAAAAAGGTTGACTCATCAGAAAAACAAGTCGATTTCAATAAATGTGGATGTGTAGTTAATAATTGAAGCATTTCTTCACTAAACTCCACTCGTCTGTCTGGATCATCCTCGGTCAAAGTTTGATGAATCTGCATTTTATATGGGTGAAATTTATGCAATTTTAGCGCCTTATGAACAGTGCCCACTGATAGACCACTAATAGCAGAAACTTCACGCACCGAACTATTAGGATTTGAAGCATAATGGCCTATAACTTCAATTTGAGCTAAGTCATCCAATATTCTAGTAGAATTCTTGCGTGTTTTATTTTGACGGATCCTGTTTCCGAAATTTTGAAACAAGGTCTATAACATACCTATGAGAGACATTTCTACCAGGTTGTCTCGTTATAAGATTCTGCAGTTCTTCCAGCATTTTCATATTTTCAACAAGTAATAATAAACATTTACAATATTTATTTCAATATAGTTATACTTATTATAGTATTATAGTTTGAAGTTGACCTTCAAATGACCTTGAAAAGGTCAATAAATTAAGAAAACAATTATGCCATATTCTGTCCCCCTCGCTATCATACAACTTTCGTTCGAAACATTTTTTCATTTGACTTTTGGTTTTACCAAAACATATTCATTGGGTCGTTTTATGATCAAATTTAATTATTTTTGAAAATATTGTAATCGATTACAGAAAACCGGTAAAGCATCTATGAGCCAAATATACGTATATCCGGTAAAATTGCTAACGCTGATTTTTAAAATTATTAAATTACACGTTTTTCTTATTTTCCTACGTTTGAAATTGAAGATTGAGCAAGAAGTGACCAAGAGAAGGTAGACACAAAATAAAACAGTTCTCAAATTTATTTGCAATTACCATACATGTTAAAATTTAACACAAGGTGATAGATTACTCACATATTATGCAGCTATAGTTTATAGTGCAAATAAATAAAAAGGTGACAACTGACTTTCAAAATGTATATACTAAGTGCCAACATTATTTGTATTATAACGTATGCAAACACAGAAATTGAATTGCACAGCAACTAAAACGTACGTTAAGATTGTAGATAATATCTAAAAGTAAAACAATTCTCGATTAATCTTTTTTATTCCAATTTATAGTCCATTTTATGCCCCATTAATTTTAGTCCATTTAATAAAATTTTTACTTACACTTGAAATAGTTGGGTATCTACGGATAGAATATCTGATGCTATTATATCTTGAGGATATTTTTAACAGTCAAGACAAAGATTTCAAACTGAAAATAACATGTTATACATTTTTAAGATGAACCGTGTAGCTTAAAATAGCCGTGTAGTAATTTATATAAAGGCAGAACGAACCTGTAATTTTCAGCAGCATTTAGTTTACCAACGGAAATCTTGTCAATAACATGAGTATATCATCTTTAAAATATAATATTAACTATAATAAAATGTTTACCATAAAATTTCCTCAGGATCATCTAATGTAAAGCTAGATACGCTTTGGATTAAAGTAAAAATTTAAAGAAAAATGTATTTCGTCTGTTGATAAATTTTATTTCATGACATCGCTGTAGTGAAAAGAATAGTTTTTACATAATTATATGTATGCCGGATCTAAGAATGTCGAAATCCAAAATAATCTCGAAATATGAGGGTGTCGCCAACGCCACCATTTTTTCTACAATGTTTCATTTTTCCGGACTCCTAACATGGAATTTGTGAAATCATTGCTTTCTTAACATATCGAAAGCTCATTGCTTTGCTGGTTATCGAAATTCTTTCTATGGGGTTTGCTTGTGCATGATAATGTGCATTAAAAATAAAAATAATTTTATATTTTTAATTAGATAAATAATCCGTTATCGGCAAGCAAATATTTATAAGCATCAAGCATTAATTAACATTATTTTAACATTTTTTAATAACAATAAATGTACCATCGATTGATTAGCCCTAATTGCAGTCGGGGGTTCCAAAGAATTTTCGCGCATTTCAAATTCAAATTATTAAATTAGACAAATTGAAAATTGTCAATTGCAAGCATGGTGTGAAATAAGACATAGCAAACTATCTAATATTTTCCATTATTATGATGAATAATTTCCAAGTTACATACATATTATATTGCTGCATTCGAATGAACCAACAAGTTAACCGTCCCTGCTTCCTTTGAAATTTAATAAAATCTTTTATGGTTTCAGGTTATTCACATAGTCTTATTTTACAATAAACTTATTAAATTAAAAATGTTACATATTATACAAAATAGTTTTTTATTAGGTACTTACCAACAAGGTCATTTCAGTAAATCGAGCTATTGTATAGCCAGAAGTGCTTATTGCAATTAATAATACGATTTCAACAATCAAAAATCTAAAAGTCATTGAAATTCCATAAGCAACATTAAGTACTATCAAAAAAAAGCAGACAATGAAAAAGATTAATCCATAGTTGACCGTCACCAAGAACATAGGATTTATGCAATCGGAAAATGTTTTCATCGTCTTGACTAATACAATATACGTGTCAGTATAAGCTTTTAACACAGTTGGTATGTTTTCTAAGGGCAATAAAACTATGCAATTATTTTCGGTCGTAAAAGTGGGATTTGTCCTTTCGAATAATAAATTTTCTAAATCCATTTTGAGAAAAGTGCTAAAATTTTTATAACAAAATCGGCAAAGCCTGAAAAATATCAATAATGCAAAAAACATTCCAATTACAGCATTCGTGCATATAAATACTCCAAATTTTTCGATTATATTGCAGTTAGGTGTCAAGTCGGTAAAAATATGATTGGAAATAAATAAAATTTCAAAGACCCATACCATGCAAGCTAGGTATGAACGTATTCTTATGTTAGTAACAATATTCGTCGGTAACACACAGTGTGACGTAAATTTATGAAAATTTTTTAACGTGTACTCCAAATGCATCAGAACGTTATTTATTTTTGAATGCTTAATTATGCACTGAACAATTAGCAAGAATGCCAATTCGTACCCTAGTAATTCAAGCACAACGGTGTCAGATCGCGTAAAATTTCTTATTTTCTATTTTGCTAAAACTCGTAATGCCCCTTAGTAGTGCGAAAAAGTATTAAAATCAGAGATAAAATTGAGGAACCATCTTCAATTTGCAAAACTTTGGTTCTCTGATTCGAACTACGTTGTTTGCATGATTACAAGCTAAAATTGTTTTGACATTTCAATAAAGTGCATAAATTTTAGTGAGAAACCAATAGCACAATGTAGACAATTTTGTGATACCCGATGAGCCATTTTAAACTTTCTTTATGAGCTATTACACTGCTTGGCAAGAATATCGAACTGAACTGAAATTTTGAACATAGTAATTTAAAATATACAAATAGATCAAACTTAAAATAAGAAAAATAAACAGATATTATTGGTAATAATGGTGTTTACATAAAAACTTATAACAAATATTATATTTTGTATTTATTTATTGACTGTATTAATAATTCAATTTTAATTTATTGACTTAAAATGTTTAAAAATCAATATGTTGTGTCTGGGTTAAAAATAGGATTTTGTTTGAAGATAATAATAATAGTTTACTATATTTTCAAGTGTCGGTTAAAAATTTCAAGTTAGGAAATTGGTTTAGTAGAATATTGAATACTTATGATGATATAATAATTTTAGCGAGATCATTTTAGCGTTACGGTTCCATTTTTATTTAAAAATATAATATTTACAGATTTGAATTTAAAATATTTAACAAATGTTTATCAGAATAGATAAAACGCACTGTGGATGTTTTTGGATTGAGTACGGCCCTGTGTGATAGGTTATGGGAGCGCATAGTTATGAGAGAAATTGAGTACCTTAAGGCGATTTATTTGGTTAGATCTGAATAGTAAGTTACACTAAAGTGAGATAAATCTCAGTAAATGAAGGAGTGAATGAATAAAGAACATTGAGACAGGTAGAAGTTAAAGAAAAATAAAATTTAAAGGAGAGATAAGTACTGCACCTTGCAGAGCAAATACAACGTAAAGCCATCTTTAAAACGCCTAAGCATACAAGGCAGCAATCTCTGAAGGGTGGACCCGGATCAAAGCTTACCCGACCGAGAAACCAATTGCGAATACAACAGAGAAAAGACAAATGCACAAAGGAACTGAAAGGTTACATAAAGAAGAGGATACCATTGAAATAAGAATGCGTGCAAATAGCAAAGACCGATTGTTGGAATATACAAACCAAAAGAGATCACCAAAAAATGAAGACTTCGTAGAAGAACCGGATATGGTGTTTTAGAAGATCATCTTTGAAGACGAAACAGTCTGAGAAAGAAAGTGAAGCACGGGATATAGAAATGGATGCAGTTTTAAAAGCTATTGAAACTATGAGAGCGGAAATTCAGGATGGTTTTAGGAAAAATAAGGAAGAGGTGAGAGACGAGATTAAGAAGGTGCAGAAAAAATAGTAAGAAAAACAAGAGCAATTCTGGATCCGAGAAAATCAAATACTTTCAAATAAAGTTAAAGAATTGGAAAATGCCTTTGAAAAACAAGAAGAAACAAAAAAGAGAAACAATTAAATAATCGCAGGACTAGAAGTGACCAACTCCACGCAAGTGAAAGAAAAATCCCGTAAACTTTTGTCGCATCTTATTTTGTTGAGGGTCGTTTACATTAAAACGATACGACGAGCTGGGGGTTCTATTCCATACTTAACTCGCTTGGCTTGAGGTCATTGGAATCGGTGGCTCTCAATGAGCGTAGAATAAGAGTCGGGCCACGTTTAATTATTATTTAATAAAATCAAAATATTACCCTAATTTATAATCTAATAACATGTAATACAAATATAAACTTACCCTAATATTAAACACATCACCTAGAGGGGATTTGGAAAACACCCCAGGACACTAACGAAAAAGCCTCTTTGCTTTTTCATGGGCACTGACCGAATTCTCCCCAATTACTCTCTCAGTTCTGTTATTAACTTTTCCAATTCCCTCATATGTGACTTCCTGGGTTAATGTCCTCCAAAACGCTTATCCGACTTATTACGTTCCTTAAGCTCTATGCTGTAATGTACCTTAATGAAAATGCTACGTAAGGAAGAGTAACGCTTTATTCTAATTCCATTGTTTCTATAATTATAGAAAATTTCTACTTCTAGTGATTTATAAAATTATAGATTGACATTTATTTTTATTTGTTCCGTTATTTTCCAATGTGACACTTTTATTTGATTCAAATTTTTAAATTATAAATTTAAATGAGCAATAAAACAAAACATTATTTGTGAGCTTTCAGCAATGGTTACTGCTGTCATCAGACGTTTAATAAAAATTTAAATCAAATATTAATTTCAAAGGTTAATAATATATTGCAATGTCACGATTGCATAATTTCCAATTTGGTCACGTCATGACAAAGGTGTGTACACCGAAAGCCTAAAAAAATAGTAAAATCAAAATTTCGTAGTCAAATAAAAACAGAACTTACCTGGGATTCCTGTAAACATCATTTAGTGAAAACAATTTTATAAAAATCATAGGACAACCAATATTGCAGTTTGGTTTGTTTCGAAGAGTAATCAATGGACGTCACATGTTCTTTCATTGTTCGGAAGATATACAAATAAAATTCAAGTGTTTTAGCTTTAAGTTTTTGTAATAGCTTAGTTGTTAAAAGGAAAAATGGGTTTGCAAAAACAATTAGTGCTTAATTATAAACAATTAAATAATTAAAATTTGGTAAAGAAGACAAGACATTTTTAATTCCGCGGGAAAACCAGTTGACCGTTATTTTTGCTGTACCAGGATTGGAGGATTTTAATGGCATGCTTATTTTCGAGATCCAATGGACGAAGCATCTACAAAAGACCGCGAAAATAAGAGTGTGTTGATAAAATGGAGTGAGAAAAAAGTAACGGCTTTTGTTGCTAGGCGAGTTTAATTGGATGCTCAGAAATCATAGGATAATTTTGGACCAATGTCAGACCAGAGACGGTACACGCGAAAAATAATGTAACGGTTTTTTCGGTGACGTGGAAGTAAAAAATAACCGACACGGGTTATAAAAGGACATTTTTTGCAAAAAGATAAGTTAGTGTTACTATTGGGACGATTGAAGACAGTGAAGATTGAATACAAGTTTTTAAGTTTGTTAAAGATAATTAATAAAGGAGTGTTCGCTTTGGTATGAATGAGGACAGTTAAGATTGAATGGAAGTTTAACATAAGTTTAACAATTTTTATGGAATTACATTCAAAAAATTTTGTATTCTGTAGTCAATTAGCAAAAACACACGCCGATGTTCTGGTCAACATAAATAATAATAGACAAGTCATAATACCCGAACTAATTTATTGTCAATAATTATTGCCAAATCCCCATTTTAGAAAATATGCCATCAGCAAATAAATTTAATGTCATAGAAAAAATTTCTACAACAAAAACCTTTACACTCAAATCTTCCAAATAAACATTGTTTAATTAATAAAGAACAAAAATTATTAGAGACATATAATCTAAACCAATTTTTAACACTGTCGAAACCAATTTCAACGAATGTGTAGAATTATCATTAGAAAATTATAACGAACTTCGTTCAGAAAACTGTAACGAAAATTTTGACCAAATTCATTATAATTAAAATTAAGAATCAATTAAAAATTCTGAACAAATAACATCAAATAATAATCATATAGAGCTATCAACTGAAATTTTTTAAGTACAATCATCTGTAAATTTACAATTCAAAGAAAATGAAAATGCACACGAAGCTACCCAAAATTTAACTAACACTGTAAAACTTATAGAATCAGATGAAAATAATACCAAATTAAATTTACTGAAAAATATTTCCGAAAGTAATCAAAAAATACAATCAGAAAATTATGATCTCAATTTTAAATCAGCAACTTTATTAAGTTTAAATTCAATCAAATCTTATTTTGAAAAACAAAACTTAGTTTCAATTTCAGAAAAATTTAAATATAAAAGACAAAATTCCACCATAACGAACATTTCAACTTTCAATCGAAAATTAAAATTCTTCAAATTTTAAATTAAAACCACAAACGCAAAAAGAATAATAATCGTTTTATTGAATTTCACAATCAATCAAATTTATTACCTCCAAAATCTTCAATTTAAAATTTTAATTAAAAGAAAAATTAACTTACGAAAATTTTGAAATTGAAAATAACCTTCTAAATTTTAAATCAAAATCTAATCAACTCGTTATTTACATCTTTAAATTTTTAAAAAATTATATTTAAAATTACATTAAAAAAATTCGAATAATTAACTGTCGACTGAATTTCGAAACTGGACGTCTAATGTCGTTCAAACAAAATGGCACGTCAACTGGGCACGGTCCATTGACTCGACGGGTTTACACTAGATTAAAAATTAACTAAATAATTACAAAAATTTACAATACATATTAACAATTTCCGTGATAAACAAGATTCCGAGTTTTGCAGATTCACGGCATATTCAGATTTCAATGAAAAGTATTTTAATTCTTTACAAGTTTAGATTAACAATTAAATAATTAAAATTAAAGAAATTATTTGATAATTAATCACGTTACAATTATAGTTTATGAGTTACAGACATCTTTGAATACAATTATGTTTCATTCTTAGAGGAAAATGTAAATGCAACTAAACCCTTAAATGAATATTGATAAAAATCCATTAAATAATTTATGAAAAGGCTAATCTTGCAAGTGAAAATTACTTTTAAATTTTGAAAAGTGCAGATTTTTAACAAAAACTTGTAAAGAATTAAAATACTTTTCATTAAAATATTTAGCAAAGTTGATAATATTACCGAATTTAAATATTCAGATTTCAACTTGTAGGTGAAAATTTTCAGCTTCAAAATTTTAAAAAAGTATAAATATTTATTAATAGTATAAGTTTGTGGCCTGAAGGCCAGATTTAATAATTTTAAATCACCTTATGGAATCTCGTTCCATTCATGCGCGTCGCAATTTTTCACTTTTTTAAATTAAGTTTTCGGTCCCGGTTTTAGCGGAAAACCTCTTTAGGGTCCTAGAGAGTAACTGTGCAAAATTTGGTTGGGATCGGTCGAACGGTCTAGAGTCTATAAGGAACAAACACACACAACACACACAAACACACACATACATCCATTTTATATATATAGATTAATAAATAATTAAATATATAAAGCCTAGCTGCATTTTACGATGACAAGCCTCGGCAAAATTATTGGTTCGATCATTTCCGCTTAGAGTTCTTTGGTAAACTGACCAAACCTCAGAGGAAATGGTACTGTAGCTCTTGTCCCATTATTTCAAAGACGTCCTACATACGTATTTGTGAACCATCCTAAAATAGGCTCAAGTTCTTCCGGTAGGTATCCTTCTAATTCGGTCATTGCGGAATAATATCTTCTGTGGGAACGAATGCAACTGACGTAATCACCTTCGCTTGTAATGCGAACTCTACATCTGTATTGTATCTACCCAAAAGATGATTTATTGCCAAGTGTTTCCTAAGATTCTTAACCAGATGGAATAAACAACCGTGAATGGAAGCATCTGGAAAAACTTCACGAATAGCTTGGTGAATACCAA
Organism: Lycocerus yunnanus; assembly: GCA_036346125.1. Lineage (NCBI taxonomy): Eukaryota > Metazoa > Arthropoda > Insecta > Coleoptera > Cantharidae > Lycocerus > Lycocerus yunnanus. Next base: position 73,863 of record JARFIX010000165.1, on the reverse strand, counting down.
GCTCAAAATCCACACCTATACTTTCTGGGTTCAATTGCCATAGTTCGCGGATCATCCTAAAAGCTTTGTGTATGTTTGTGAGTTTTTATCGGGCAGTAAACAAAATAATACTGGGAAAACTGAACCTTCCTTTTATCTTTGGTGTAAAGATATCCATTGTAATGATATTTTACATTATCTCGTTGAGTTGAAATATCCATTTTCTGTCGTGGTCTTCTCTATTATCTTCTATATTGTCTCTTATTGTTATGTTCTCTGTATCTTCTCTCTATCTCCTTTTAAAATATTATTTCGTAGGTATACCCAAAATAATATTTCATGATTGTACCAACATTAACATTAAATATTAACAAAGATTACTAAGTAAAAGCTCCTTATTCGCGGGGTATACGTTCCAAAATTATGCCGCGAATAAGGAAACCGTAAATATGGAATAGTGATTTGTATGGAAATGCAAGGGTTGGGTTCCAAGGTACGAAAATAAAATAAAATAGATAAAAATAAAATCAGTTTAATCACATACCTATCATTATTATTAATTATTATTGTTTGAATTATTTGGTTTAAAATATTTAGTAATTTTTTCTTGCTTTGCCGTCTTTAAATGCCTTTTAATTCCGCATGGTATTCAGCTGTGGCAACTTCAATTTTCCTTTTAAAAGGAAGGTTTCTTTCCAAAACGGGTCAATTTTAATGAAGTGATCTCACAGTTCATTTGTCATTTGGAAACCTGCGGTCTGGTTTTTTAAGGTGATTGTCATCGTATCATTGTCAGATGTTGAAGCTTGAAGGGTTTTAACATTTCCTGCAAGTCGGCTTCACTTAAATCTTCATCGTGTGATTAAAGCAGCTCTTGAACGTCACTCGAATCTATCTGTTCAAAACCATCATGTCCTATTCCATTAGCAATTTGTACAATTGTGTCAGTTAATGTTTTAATTTGTTTAAATCCTCACTTTCACAGACTGTTAGATCAACCTATAATTTTTTCCAATATGATTGCAATGTGAATGCAATGCTTGAGCTCTTGTAACGATTCCTTTATGTTAACAATGCACATTGCTATGTTAAATTTTTTCCAGAATTCCATAAAACTCACGTCAGAATCACATTCCTGTCTGGTTTTAAAGGTGATTGTCATCGTATCATTGTAAGATGTTGAAGCTTGAAGGTTTAACATTTCCTGCAAGTCGGCTTCACTTAAATCTTCATCGTGTGATTGAAGCAGCTCTTGAACGTCACTGAATCTATCTGTTCAAAACCATCATGTCCTATTCCATTAGCAATTTGTACAATTGTGTCAGTTAATGTTTTAATTTGTTTAAATCCTCACTTTCACAGACTGTTAGATCAACCGTAGATTTTCCAATATGATTGCAATGTACCTGCTTGAAGTCTTGAAATTCCTTTTGTTTAAATATTGCTATGTTAAATTTTTTCCAGAATTACATAAAACTCACGTCAGAATCACATTCATGATATCCGGAATATTTTAAAGGTTCGCCAATGTAATACAGAACAAGTTGAAGTTAATTTTTCATTCCGCGAAGTAAACCGGTTCGACATAAATATCACGCGTGATAAGGAGCTTTTAACTCACAAGGGTACTGGTAGCATTTTACAAGTACAATCTTGCAGTTAATTTTTTTGTTTAAATATTAGAGTTGTCCAAATTTTGATTGTTGAATTGTATCATACATATTCTTGTAAGATTCTTATTTATCCATATATGAAATTTTCCCGATTCGAAATCGAGAAATTGGTTCAATGTTTTAATTCCGCTAATTGAAAGCTTAATAACAATCGAATAATTACCTTTATGTTGAGTAATCTCTTCGAGAAATCCAGTTACCTGTTATATTATCAGAGTTAGTCAAAGTTGATCGGAATTGTTCAACATAACCTTCCTCTAAGTACTAATTTATTTCGATAATTCGGTTTATTTAATAATTGACTTTTGAAAAGAAATAAACAATCGAATAATTATTATAACCCATAAGCAACTACTATGGTACAATAGAAAATGGTTAAATCCTCTCCGTCACTATCTAAACCAATTTCAGAAAATACTGACAAAAGAAAAGAAGGATCTAATATAGTAACCTATAAAACTATATGGTAGAGAAAATTAAATCTTGGTCTACGTTTCTACGGCTTTCAAACGACAAAGTTTTGTCAAAACAAGTAGATAAGATCGTAATCTTCGAGCAGCACGAATTCCATTTCACCAAAAGCCCCAATAAGAGTTGATGATGATGATCATTTGCATGATATGAAAGTAGAAAATGAAAGTGTTTCTTTAGTTTAGTTCCATGGAAAAGCAGAGAAATCCAACCTGTACAAAAAACAGATACAATGCTCCAAGTCATTTTTTCGGAAAATAGTTTCGGAACTATTTTCTTATTGGTTAAATTTTTTGACTAATTTAAAATTATGAAAAGTAAATCGAGTTCCTCATTAATCGAGTTGCACAACAATCGAGTTCCACGGTATTCACTCTCTATCTAAATAGTACTAACCTAGTTCTCAAGTCGACCGTTCGCCCAGTAGACCAATCGCCCAGTCGACCGTCGCCCAGTTGACCGGTCGCCCAGTTGACCGATCGCCCAGTAGACCGTCGCCCAGTCGACCGGTCGCCCAGTCTACCGTCGCCCAGTCGACCGATCGCCCAGTCGACCGTCGCCCAGTTGACCGGCGCCCAGTCGACCGGCGCCCAGTTAGCGCCCAGTTGTCGCGTACCGAAAAAATTGTAGTCAAACGTTGAATACAACGCACTTGTAAGGAACAGACCAAATAAATTTTTCTTTATAAAATTTTATTTTAATCCAAAGTGTACTATGCTTTACATCAAAAGGAAAAATTGCTGGGAAAATATTCGGCTTATATTAATTTAATATATTTAAAGTAGTATATTATAATACATAATTATAATATTTGTCAGAAATTAATATAATTATTTTTCAGAAAGATAAAATACTCACGATATTGCAAAGATTTCTATTGGGTAAACTAAATGGGAGTTACCTACTAAATAATTTTATTTTAGTGAAGCAATTCAAATTTTTATCTTACAGATAAACTCATTAATGAGAGAGATAAAACAATACGATCTCTCTCATTTAAGGATAAATTATTTAATAGATTGATTATAACGAACTTGATCTAAAGGTGAAAAAATCGGGCATAAATAGTATGGAGGAAAATTCAAGATTTTCCAATTAGTTTTAAGCTACACGGTTCATCTTAAAAGTGAAAACTTTTAAGTTTTTTTAAAAAACTCTTAAAAGTAAAACTGAAAACTTATTTTTTAGTTCGTCATCTTTTTCTTTGTTGTTAAAAAATATTCTCAAGATATAAAAGCTTCAGATATTCTACCTGTAGATAGACAACTATTTCTAACTGTAAGTAAAATTTGGAATTTTTAAATTGACTATAAAATAAAAAATCTTTATATTAATCCAGTATTTTTACTTTAGATGTTATCTACAATCTTGACGTATGTTTTAGTTGCAGTACAATTCGAATTTCTGTAGTTCAATAATAATAATACAATAATTTTTGAAAGTTACTTGTCCGTTTGTATTATTGTTTGCACTATAATCTTTAGTTATGTAGATATCTGTGGTTGTGTATTGTAATTGCAAATAAATTCTGATAACTAATTTGAAAACTCTTTGATTTTATAAGTCTTTTAATTTAACTGCAAATAAAAGATGCAGGTAAGAATTATTTTTATTTAAAATCATATCATTTTTCCTTTTTTTTCAAAATTACATTTCAACAGCTGTGCAATCGTCACACCTACCGCACATGGAAAGCCGCCAGTGAAACTGACACGCGCGCTTTGGTCAACAGCCGCCAACCATATCATAAAAAATTAATATTCAACATTCTACTAAACCATTTTCCTAATTAGAAATTCTACGTCATTTTTAACCAACACTTGAAAATCTACAGTAAACTATTTTGTATCAAACTTTCGAATAATACAACATATTGATTTTTAAACATTAAGTCAAAAATTAAAACTGAATTAATCAATAAGTAATATAATCAATAAACACAAAACTTAATATTCGTCATTATGTTTTTATGCACACACGATAATTTACAAATAAATTCTGTTTATTTTTCTTATTTTAAATTGATCAATTTTTATTACTTTATCATATGAAATATGACAAATTATTGTTTTCCGCAGAAAAATTAAGATTTTAATGGATTTATACTTTTGGGGTCCCATGAGCTTAATAAGATGATTTTCAAAATGTCTGTGTTTCTGTGGTAAAATTCTGTGCGCGCTCTACAGCAAAACTACTTACTACGAATTTTGAAAACAAATTTGGGTTTTTTTATCCTTATATTGAGACTTAGTGCTGATTAGATTTTGGTTTATGGAATTTTTTTATTTTTCAAATCTTATTATTTCATATTAGTTTTAAATAATATTTCAAATAATAAGAGTTTCAAAACCAAATTTATAATTTTACATACTTATATCGAGATTTAAAACTGATTAAATTTTAGTTAAAATTGGTTTATGAAAACTATCCTTTTTTATTTTTTAAAATTTTATTACTTAATATTAGTCTTTATTTAATATTTTAAAACTAACAAAATTTTCAAAACTAAATTTGAGATTTCCTATTTTAATAGTAGAAATTAGAGCTGATTCAATTTTGGTTAAAATTGGGTCATTGAAACCAAAGAACTGTTTAAAGATTTAAAAAGCAAAGAAAATTTTAACAAAGATAACATAATTGATGTGCATCAAGGTGGACGATACCAGAGCATTAATTGTTGTTAAAAGTAGGAAATAAAAATAGGTTTGATAAGTGATAAGATGGACTAACAAATATCAAAATACTGCAATAAAGTTGATTTGTAAAAACGCCCCTGAAGTACTAAAAGATTTTGTCTTGTATGATTTTGAATTTCTTTAAGAACTTAAATGAAATTGCCACTAAAATTGTTTATTGCAAATTTCCAAACTACGCGAATGAAGGAAATGCCAAATATGCAGTTATTAAAAAATCGGATGTGGCCATGCCCATGACTTTATCATACTTTCATTAAATATTAAAAATAATTTTAATAATAAAAGAAATAATATTTTCCATTAACCAATGTGACTTTCAATCTAATCAGCTCTAGTCTAAATATAAAGATACAAAATACCAACTTTAGTTTTGAAATTTTCATTATTTTTTAAATATTTAATAAAAACTAATAATAAATAAAAAGATTTAAACAAAATTGCTTCCATAAGCCAATTTTATCCAAAATTTAATCAGTTCTAATTCCTGCCATAAACATAACAAATTTCCAACCTTAGTTTTGAAAATCTTTTTAGTTTTTAAAATATTAAATAAAGGCTAATATTAAATAATAAAATTAAAAATAAAAAACAATAGTTTTTATAAACAAATTTTAACTAAAATTTAATCAGTTCTAAATCTCGACATAAGTATGCTAAATCCTAAATTTCGTTTTGAAATTCTTATTAGTTTTTGAAATATTTATTAAAAACTAATATTAAAAATATTAAATACAGTGAGATACAGGTGATGGCATACGCAGATGACGTAGTGGTCATATCGAGAACAAAAAGAAAATTAGCAACCTTCAAAAAAATAGAAGAAACCTTGAGACATATGGGATTATTAATTAACAGAGATAAGACCAAATACATGAAATGTCCAAAAGAAAATAAAAAAACGGGATTGCAGATAGACAATCATATATATGAGGAAGTAGATGATTTTAATTATCTAGGAACACAAGTGAATAACAAAACTGAAAAGCAACAAGAAATAAAAAGAAGAACACACTTAAGCAATAGGGTATATTATGCTAACAAGCAATTGTTGGGTGACAAAACTTATCAAGAACAACTAAGATAAAAGTTTACAAAACGCTAATAAGACCAGTACTTACATATGCCGCAGAAACCTAGTTTTGAAATTCTCATTCGTTTTTAAATATTTAATAAAACTAATAACAAATAAAAATATTTAATAAAATTGCTTCCATGAACCAATTTTATCCAAAATTTAATAGGTTCTAATTCCTGCTATAAACATAACAAATTTCCAACCTTAGTTTTGAAAACTTTTTGTTTTAAAATATTAAATAAAGGCTAATATTAAATAATAAAATTTAAAATAATAAAAAAATAGTTTCCGTGAATCAATTTTAGCCAAAATCTAATCAGCTCTAAGTCTTAATATAAGGATACAAAATCCAAAATTTTGTTTGAAAATTGCTATTAGTTTTTGCTGTAGGTCGCATACAAAATTTGACCACACACACACATACACACACACACACAGACATTTTTGGAAATGGTCTTATTTTACTCAGGGACCTCAAAAGTGTAAATCCATCAAAATCTCAAATTTTTTTCTCCACGAAAACAATACTTTCTCATATTACATTATGATAAAGTAATTAATAAAATCAAACAGTTTTCAAATTAGTTATCAGAATTTATTTGCAATTACAATACATTGTAAAATTTAATAATACAAGGTGATCGATCGCTTACATAACATCAAATTATTGTGCAAACAAATACAAATGGGACAAGTGACTTTCAAAAATTTATTGCATTATTACTAACGTATGCAAAATTAGAGAAATTCGAATTGTACTGCAACTAAAACGTACGTCAAGACTGTAGATAACATCTTAAAGTAAAACAATATCTAGATTAATTATAGAGTACTTTTAATTTTATATTTATATATAATATAATTTTAGTCAATTTAAAAATTCAAAATTTTACTTACAGTTGGAAATAGTTGAGTATCTACGGATAGAATATCTGATGCTATTATATCTTGAGGATATTTTTTAACAACATAGATGAAGATTTCAAACTGAAAAATAATATGTAATATACTGTTAAAATCAACCCTGTAGCTTAATAACTAATTGAAAAATAGTTAATTTTTCTACATACTTTTTTGTGGAAATTTTTATACTAAATATTTAAGTAATTTATATGAAGGCAAAACAAACCTGTAATTTTTCGGCAGCATTTAGTTTACCCAACGGAAATCTTTGCAATACCATGAGTATTTCATTTTTCTGAAAAACAATTATATTAATTTCTGACAAAAATTATAATTTTTCTTTAAAAATATAATATAATTATAAAATAAAATTTAATTTTTCTTTAAAAATAAAATTTCGTCTGTTAAAACATTTTATTTCATGACATCGCTCTAGTAGAAAGGATGTTTTTACTTAATTATATGTGTGCCGGATATAAAAAGATAAAACCAAAATGATATCGAAATATGAGGGAGCCACCAACGCTTTCATAACATATCATAGACATTTAAAACGCTCATTGGTTTGGTGCATTCCTTTCGAGGCGACTTGCTTGTGCATGATAATGTGCATTGAAAACTTGAATATTTTTTGTTTTCAATGGAATAAATAGTCTATTATCAGCAAGAAAATATTTAGAAGTATCAACCATTAATCATCCATTCTCTTAACATTTTTTAATTAAATGTAGTACCATAGATTAATTAACCTTAATTGCATTCAGGAGTAATAGTGCCACATACTGTATATAATAGTTTTTTATTACGTACTTGTACTTACCAACAAAGTCATTTCAGTAAATCGAGCTATTGTGTAGCCTGCAGTGTTTATTCCAAGTAACAATACGACTTCAACAGTCAAAAATCTAAAAGTAATTGAAGTTCCATACACAACATTAAGTATTATCAGAAAAAAACAGACAACAAAAAAGATTAATCCATAGTTGACCGTCAACAAGAATATAGGATTTATGCAATCGCAAAATGCTTTCATCACCTTGACTAATACAATATACATGTCAGTATAAGCTTTTAACAAAGTTGGTATGTTTTCTGAGGGCAACGAGACTGTGCAATTATTTTCGTTCGCAAGAGTGGAATCAGTCCTTTCGCACATTAAATTTTCTAAATCCATTTTAAGGAAAGTGTTATACTGGTTATTACAAAAGCGGCAAATTCTGAAAATTAACAATACCAAAAAACATTCCAATCAGAGCATTCACGGAAATAAATAATCCGAGTTTTTCAATTATATTGCAGTTAGGTGTAAAATCGGTAAAAAAATACGATAGGAAATATGATACAAATTCCAAAGAACCATACCGTGCAAGCTATGTAAGAACGTATTCGCATGTTAGTAACAATATTCGTTGGTAACACATAGTGTGATGTATTTTTGTGAAATTTTTTTAAGGTGCACTCAAAATACATTAGCACGCTGTCCATTTTTGGATATTTAATTAAGCACTGAATAATTAGCAGGAATACCAATTCGTACAATAGCAATTCGGGACACAATAGTGCCAGATCGTGTAAAAAATTCTTATTTTTTATTTTACTGAAAACTCGTAGTACGCCATAATAGTGCGAAAAAAATACTGTAATCAGAGATAAAATTGCAGGAACTATCTTCAATTTGCAAAAAGTTGGTTTTCTTATTCGAAGTATTACGTTGTTTGCATGATTACAAGCTAAAAGTGTTTTTGATATTCCAAAAAAAGTGCATAAATTTCATTGGGAAACCAATAGCACAATGTAGACAATTTTGTGATACCCGGTGAGCCATTTTATAAACTTTATTTTGAGCTATCGTATTACACTGTTTTGCTACAATATCGAACTGAACTGAAATTTTAAACATAATTTTTACTTTATCATATGTAATATGAGAAAGTATTGTTTTCGTGCAGAAAAAAATTTGAGATTTTGATGGATTTACACTTTTTGAGGTCCCCTGAGTAAAATAAGACCATTTCCAAAAAATGTCTGTGTGTGTGTGTGTGTGTGTGTGTGTGTGTGTGTGTGTGTGTGTGTGTGTGTGTGTGTGTGTGTGTGGTCAAATTTTGTGTGCGACCTACAGCAAAAACTAATAGGAATTTTCAAACAAAATTTTGGATTTTGTATCCTTATGTTGAGACTTAGAGCTGATTAGATTTTGGCTAAAATTGATTCACGGGAACTATTTTTTTTTATTTTTTTAAATTTTATTATTTAATATTAGTTTTTAATTAATATTTCAAAAACTAATAAGAATTTCAAAACGAAATTTAGGATTTAGCATACTTATGTCGAGATTTAGAACTGATTAAATTTTAGTTAAAATTGTTTTATAAAACTACTTTTTTAATTTTTTAAGTTTTATTATTTAATATTAGTTTTAATTAATATTTCGAAAAGTAATACGAATTTCTAAACTAAATTTAGTTTTCGCATATTTTAATTGATATTTAGAACTCATTAAATTTTAGTTAAAATTAGTTTATAAAACTATTGTTTTTATTAAATTAAATTTTATTATTTAATATTAGCCTTTATTTAATATTTTAAAAACTAAAAGATTTTCAAAACTAAAGTTGAAATTTGTTATGTTTATGGCAGGAATTAGAGCTGATTAAATTTTGGATAAAATTAGTTCATGGAAGCAATTTTTTAAATCTTTTATTTATTTTTTTTACTTTTATTAAATATTTCAAAACTAATGAGAATTTCAAAACTAAAGTTGGTATTTTGTATCTTTATATGTATTTAGATTTAGAGCTGATTAGATTTTGAATCACATTGGTTAATAGAAAATTTCTTTTCTTTTATTATTAAAATTATTTTTAAATATTTAATAAACGTATGATAAAGTCATGGGCATGGCCACATCCGATTTTTAAATATACAAATAGATCAAATTTAAAATAAGAAAAATAAACACAATTTATATGTACTTATGGTGTTTACACAGTACATAAAAACTTATAACAAATATTAAATTTATTGATTGTATTGTTAATAATTGATTAATTCAAATTTAATTTATTTACTTAATATTGAAAAATCAGTATGTTGTATTAATCAAATTAAAAGTATAAATTTTATTTAATATCAAATGGTTTACTAAAGATTGTTGGTTAAAAATGTCCTAAAGTTTAGAGTTAGGAAATTAGTTTAGTAGCATTGAATAATAATTTTGGTTATATACTCATTTTAGCAAGATGGTGTAAGAAAAACTGTACTCCAATTTAGATTCGAACTCGAACATACTAGCTGTAAATAAGCGTGCTAAAGCAACTGCACTACTGAAGTGTTTGATGTTTAAAACAGTTTTCCCCTTTCCTAACCTACAAACGGTAGTCGGGGTAAAAATGTTAAACCAAGAGGGAACCCTTTGTCTCACAAAAATACGTACCCTGTCCTTGCATTAGCTAAGCTCCGACGGTATGCGAGGGCGTGAATCCATATACAGTAGCGGTCATAAGTATGGTTGCACTTAGTTTTTTTGTGATAACTTTTTTAAATTTCAAAGAAATTTTCAAAATTTATTCTTTAAATACCTTGGAATTATAACACATAATTAAAATTATTTGCAAAATTTTATAAACAAGTAAAATTTAAAAATCACAAAATAGGAAATATTTGCTTATAATAAAGTATTATTAAAAGCACTTAAAACAAAATTTAAAGTACTTTATTAAAATATAAAGATTAAAAACAATTAATACTTTGTTGCAAAACCCTTTTTGCGGCTATAACTGCTTTGCATCGAGAAGGCATAGAGTCAACAAGCTTTACTAAACGCTCCAATGGAATCTTTTGCCATTCTCTCCTTAAAGCTTCTCATAACTGACTCCTATTTTGGTATGTCCCACTTCTAATTTGTCGCTCGAGCTCTTTCCACAAATGCTCTATAGGATTTAAGTCAGAAGACTGACTAGGCCACTCAAGTAGGCGGATATTAGCCTTCGCCATGTAACCTTTAACATGCTTTGAAGCATGTTTCGGGTCATTATCTTGCTGAAACATCCAGCCGCGTGGCATTATTCTCTTCCCATGTGGTAGCATGTGATCTTTTAATATGTCAGCATACGTAAACCGATCCATAATACCATCGATTAAGTGTATAGGTCCAACACCATCACGGGAAAAGCAGCCCCACACCATGACACTTCCACCGCCGTGTTTTACAGTGGGAACCTGATACTTAACATCATATCTTTTATTTACTGGACGTCGAATATACTTAATACCATCAGAAGAAAACAAATTATATTTGCTCTCATCGCTCTAAAGAATTTTAGACCATTCTTGAACTCCCCAGTTTAAGTGATCTTTGGCAAATTTTAATCGGGCTATCCGATTCTTCTTCAAAATTATTGGTTTCTTAGAAGGACGCTACCAAATAGTCCAGCTGACTTCAGTCGACGTTTCACTGTCGAAACACTAATATTATCTTCGCGATTCTCGTTAAAATCACGGACAATTTCGGTAGCCATTAAACGAGGATTCTTTACCGCATCACGAACGATCATTTTATCTTCCCGTCCGGTTGTTTTTCGTGGTCGCCCGGTTCTTGGTCGATTGGCCACTGATCCATATTGGTTTATTTTACGGATCCAACGACCTATAGTTTGATTTGGTATACCAAATTTGCGTTCTGCTGTCCTTAAAGAGTCTCCATTTTCAATGATTTCAAAATCGCATTTTCAGATCTTCGGAATATTCTTTCGTCTTTACCATAATTCTTACTGTTGAAGCAACTACTCTAACAAGTTTATTTCGAAAAATTAATATTATTTACAATTTCTAAATCTCCTCACAACTATGCTCACAAAATGAACTAATGGCAGTTCAGCTCAAAGTAGCAGTCTGGAATGCCAACGGACTAGCCAGTCACAATCAAGAAATCAAAATGTTCCTATCCAACCATGATATCGATGTAATGTTAATTTCTGAGACGCACTTTACGCCTAAAACTACTTTAAAATACCAAAATATGAAGTATATGATACACAACATCCGAGTGGTAGAGCTAGAGGCGGTACAGCCGTTATCGTCAAAAATAACATTAAACACTACGAATCTCTTAAATATTCTCAGACACATCTACAGGCCACAAACATAGTGATTGAAGAAGTTAATGGACGCAATACAACATTATCTGCAGTCTACTGCCCTCCAGGACACACAATCAGTCAAGACCAATATATAACTTACTTTCATATGCTTGGTAATCGTTTCATTGCAGGTGGGGACTTTAACGCCAAGCATACGTGTTGGGGATCAAGATTGATAAATCCGAGAGGTCGACAGCTGTTTCGAGTGATGCAATTAAAGAACCTGAATCACTGTTCTACAGGTCAACCAACCTATTGGCCCACAGATAGGGAAAAACTACCCGACCTGCTAGACTTTTGTGTGACTGGAGGCATTTCGCACAACCACCTTAGTGCGGAGGCCAGTCTTGAACTTTCTTCGGACCATTCCCCAATCATAGTCACACTCTCCTCACAAATCAATCGAACATCCAAACCCTTAACTCTTTATAATAAGCAAACTGATTGGGAGAAGTTCAGAGAGGTCCTTTGGGATAAGCTACCGCAGGAAGTTTCCTTGAAATCGGAATACGAGCTGGACGAAGCAGTACAATACTTAACTGCAAATATACAAGAAGCAGCTTGGGAAGCAACACCAGAAATCCAAAATCATCAAACTAAAAGCTATTGCCCAAAACGAATTTTAAGTAAAATACAAGAAAACGAAAGCTAAGAAAAAAATGGCAGAATACCCGGGCCCCCAGTGATAAAACAACCTATAACAAGGCAGTTAAAGACCTCAAAAAACTGCTAAATGACCATAAAAACCAAGAAATTCTAAATTACTTAAATGGACTGACAGCGACTGAAGCTACGGACTATTCGCTGTGGAAGGCAACTAAGAAGCTAAAAAGACCACAAACTTCGATCCCGCCTATAAAAACATCAACTCAAGAATGGGCAAGGAGCAACAAAGAAAAGGCAAATGCATTTGCAGATCACCTGGCCGAAGTTTTCAAACCGTTTCCAGCAGTATCTCCACAAGAAGAAGCCGGCTTTTACGAATTTCTTGAAGCCCCATTTCAAATGGAACTCCCAGTAATAAAATTTAAAAAAAGCGAGATTTCAACCTACATTAAGAAGCACCTAAACTCAAGGAAAGCTCCTGGATTCGACCTCATAACAGCAAGAGTCCTTCAAGAACTCCCCAACAACGTAATCAGGTTGATAACTATGATTTTCAATGCTATCTTGAGAGTGGGTTACTTTCCGGTACAATGGAAGGTGGCGCAAATTATCCTAATACCCAAACCGGGCAAACCACCAACGGAGACTGCCTCGTACAGGCCCATCAGCCTGCTTCCTATCTTGTCTAAATTATTTGAAAAATTATTTCTGAAAAGATTGATGCCAGTAATTGAAGAACGTCAAGTGATCCCCAAGTATCAATTTGGATTCCGACAACACCACTCCACGATCGAGCAGGTTCACAGAATCGCCGCTAAAATCAAGCAAGATTTAGAAACTAAAGGATATTGTTCAGCCGCATTTCTTGACGTTACACAAGCTTTCGACAAGGTATGGCATCCTGGTCTATTATTCAAGATTAAATCATATCTTCCACATAACCTTTACCCGGTACTTAGATCCTACCTAAAAAATAGACATTTCCTTGTAAAATACCAAGATGAGATATCACCACTCCTGCCAATCCACTCTGAGTTCCACAGGGCAGCGTCCTGGGCCCGCTTCTGTACCTTATCTATACAGCCGATCTACCGACCACTTCAAATACATTCATTGCAACCTTTGCAGACGATACGGCGATCCTGGCTTCTCACCCTAATGCCATAATAGCATCTGCAAACCTACAAAGGCATCTGGATCAATTAGAAATATGGCTAAGCAAATGGCGTATCAAAGCCAACGTTCAAAAATCTGTGCACGTAACCTTCACTACCAGAAGAGACACATGTCCTACCGTTAGCCTCAATGGAAATATACTACCACAAAGTGAGGTAGTTAGGTACCTCGGAATGCACCTGGACAGGAGGTTGACCTGGGCTAAGCACATATGGAACAAGAGACTACAACTCGGCCATTCCTTCAGGAAACACCAGTGGTTATTGAATCGTAACTCACAACTGTCCTTGGAAAATAAAATGCTGATATATAAAACCATAATAAAACCAATCTGGACGTATGGCATCCAGCTCTGGGGTGCAGCAAGTAATTCCAACATCGCCAAAATACAACGGTTCCAAGCAAAAACCCTGAGAACTATCACAGACGCCCCCTGGTTCGTACCAAATCATATCATTCATCGTGATCTTCAAATACCCACAGTTGAAGAATGTATCAAAACGTTCAGCACTAAATATCAAGATCGTATCAGAGACCATCCCAACTCCCTCGCTGTGGACTTACTATCCTCTCATCGAACCAAGAGATTAAAGCGCTACGACCCACTGGACTTGCCTCACCGCTTTTGAAATGGTAACTTAATTTAACACTTCCCGGGTGTTAGAGTGTAAAGGGAGCGTGCTACTGGGCAATCTTCTTCTGTGTCAGTTATTCAGGGTCATGCCTTTTACTTATTATCGTACTATGTACATAGATTGTAAAACACTAGGATTTCAATAATAAAAAAAAAACTTACAATTTTTCACGTTTTAAAGAATATGCCACTTTACTTTTGGACACTGAATAAGAAAAATTATATTTTTATACTGTTCACTTTATTACCAACATTAAATTTTATACGACAAAATCTGTATTAGCCTACTTACTTTTAGGAATGATACAACAATTTGCAAAATAAGTTTTGCTTTATTAATTAATTTTGTTAAAAATTGAGTGCAACCATATTTATGAGTACCATAGCTATGAGGTACGAGGTCGACTGAAAACTTCGCACGGTTTCTAAGAGAGGGCAACACTAGAATTTATTTCATATGATTTTCAATGAAAACCAACCTTTAAATGATACGTGTCAAAATTTGATACCGATCGGACAATTGATTCGTGAGTTATAGCATTTTGAGTAAAGCAACTTTTGTTATTGGAAAAGAAATGGATGAAAAGGAATTTCGTGTTAATGAAACACTGTTTTTAATGGGAAAAAAGTTCTGAAACAAAACTTGGCTTTATAAGTGTTATCCAGACTCTGCTCCAGCGGAAGCAACCATTCGTAAGTGGTTTGCTAAATTCCGTACAGGCCATATGAGCATCGAAGATGATGAGCGCAGTGGACGTCCAAAAGAGGCTGTTACAGACAAAACATAAAAAAATTACAAAATAATTTTGAATGACCGTAAAGTGAAGTTGATCGAGATAGCTGAGACTCTAAAGATATTAAAGGAACGTGTTGGACATGAATATTTGGGCATGCGAAAGCTCTGTGCAAAGTGGGTGCCGCGTGAGCTCACAGTCGATCAAAACAACAACGTGTTGATGATTCGGAGCAGTGTTTGGAGCTGTTCAACCGCAATAAAACCAAATTTTTGCGTCGATATGTGACAATGGATGAAACATGGATCCATCACCACACTCCAGAGTCCAATCGGCAGTCAGCTGAGTGACTGCACGCGACGAACCCAATCCAAAGCGAGGAAAAACACAACAGTCGGCTGGCAAGGTTATGGCGTCTGTATTTTGGGATGCGCATGGTATATTGTTCATCGATTATCTTGGAAAGGAAAAACAATCAACAGCGACTATTATATAGCATTGTTGGAGCGTTTGAAGGATGAAATCGCGAAAAACGGCCCCATTTGAAGAAAAAAGTGTTGTTTCACCAAGACAATGCACCGTGTCACAAGTCGATGAAAACGATGGTCAAACTCAATGAATTGGGCTACGAATTGCTTTCCCACCCACCGTATTCTCCAGATTTAGCTCCCAGCGACTATTTCCTGTTTGCAGACCTCAAGAGAATGCTCGCTGGAAAGAAATTTAGCACCAATGAAGAAGTAATCACCGAAACAGAGGCCTATTTTGAGGCTAAAGACAAATCGTACTACAAAATGGTATGGAAAAGTTGGAAGATCGCTATAATTGATGTATCACCCTCAAAGGCAACTACGTTGAATAAAAAATTAAATTTGACCAAAAAAAGTTTTTATTAATAAACTTTTAGCCAATTTATTTTGACTCAGTCTGTTTTGATACTTTGCACTATAAACTTTAATTTCACTTTTGACTGTATTTATGCGAAGGTCGCTGTGTATTGTTTCATTTGTCACGTACCATGGCGCGTTTGTGATGGTACGCAGTACTTTGGATTAGAATCTCTGGAGGATCTCTATATTTGAGTAGCTACATACCCACAGTTGAATCCCGCATAACCAAACTGGATTCAATATACTCTTATACAGTAGCAGGGGTTTATTTTGGTGGTGGTGACAGCCTAGATGTATGACCCATTATCCAGTACATTTTTCTCAGATTTAGACCAAACTGCTTACGTTTCGTCCATATATGCTTTTAATAGGAAAGTCTCCTATGCAAATAAATACCAAGATATTTAACCTCTTACATATGGGACAGTACTCTATTATTGAGGGTCACTGGTGGACACTTATCCCGATGCACTTATCCCTGACGTGTACAGACTTTGTTTCATTTGCCTTTTGCGCCATATTTTCAGCCATTTTTGCACTTTGTCGAGGTTTTCTTACAAGTCCTGCGTTGCTTGTGTCGGATTTATAGTTGTGAAGTCAGTCGTAGGTAGGTCCCACGTAAACAACAGGTAGAGAACTGTGCCTAAAATACTGCCCCGAAGCACTTCCGAGGCTATAAGATAAAACTCTTTTTACTGCTCATTTTTACTTACTCATTTTACTTTTCTCATCTTTTGAAGTTCAAATTTGACGGCTGAAAAATTCTCGAAAAATGCTCCGCAAAGGTATCCACCATCACACCTTTGCGGATGTGGGTATGTCCCTATGTGGGCTGTTTGTTGTTTGAGTTTCTTTACGGCTTTCCACAACGAAAAGTCAGTGGGCTTTTCAGGTGTTAAGTTCTCGAAATAACTTGAAACGTCGCTATTTTTATTTTCAGTTAAGAGAGTCTTCAGTTCTATTACTGCGTGATTTAATTTAGTTTTTATCAGTTTTGTTTTATCACTTTTCGTTTATTTTCGATTGCCTTTTTCACTTAATCTAGACAATTTCTTTCTTTCCTAATGGAAGTTGTAAGAGTAGATATCCAGGCTGCATCTTGTATGTTGGTTACTAGGTGTTCAACCACTGCGATGAGTTCCTCTTCTGTTTTCAGAGGCATGTTTATGTCAATATTTTGTAACAGAAATTGTTTTTAACAAATGTAAGGTAATAAACCTGAACTCAAAAGTACACTTTTTCCTATAAAATGGGTATACCAAACGAAAGAGCATAAAATACAAGCTCTTTAAGGTGAGGATCATTGTTGTCAGACTTGTAATAAAGCCAAAATTTAATTTTGAAAATTGCAATTTTCCCATAAGAAATACATGTAAGTGTATTTTGTGTAGTAAAATGCCTAATATGGAAACCATTCTATAGACGGTACGTGTGCTGTGCCTGGGTTGACAGTGACTAGTGGTGGGAAGCCCGTCCGAGCCCCGGAGGGCGCGGGCGGGTGCGGAGAGTAGGTTTTGACAGTGCAACCACCTCCGAAACAAATTCACAGAAAAGTTATTTTTTTCGAAAATTTGTTGTCCGATTACAAATTTAATTCTTTTATTAGCTAATTACACCATTATCTATCATTTTAACAGTCAAGACAAAGATTTCAAACTGAAAATAACATATTATACGTACACTTTTAAGATGAACCGTGTAGCTTAAAACGTAGCCGTGTAGTAATTTATATACTAAAAGCAGAACGAACCTGTAATTTTTCAGCAGCATTTAGTTTACCCAACGGAAATCTTGTCAATAACATGAGTATATCATCTTTCTGAAAAAAGAGATTATATTAATTTCTGACAAATATAATTTTTTGTTTAACAAATTAAATTAATATACGCCGTATAGTTTACCTCAGCGATTCCCCATCTAATGTAAAGCTAGATACGCTTTGGATTAAAGTAAAAAAATTTAAAGAAAAATGTATTTCGTTTGTTGATAAATTTTATTTCATTACATCTCTGTAGTAAAAAGGGCAGTTTTTACATAATTATATGTATGCCGGATCTAAAATTGTCAAAATCCAAAATGATCTCAAAATATGACTTCCTAACATGGTATTTGTAAAATCATTACTTTCGTAACATATCAAACACTCATTGCTTTGCTGGTTATCAATTTTCTTTCTATGGGATTTGCTTGTGCATGATAATGTGCATTAAAAATAAAAAATAATTTTATATTTTAATTAGTTAAATACTCATTTATCGGCAAGCAAATATTTAGAAGCATCAAGCATTAATAACCAATATTTTAAAAATTTTTAATAACAATATACCATCGATTGATTAGCCCTAATTGCAATTGGGGTTCCAAAGTATTTCGCGCATTTCAAATTTAAATGATTAAATTAGACAAATTGCAAAATTGTCAATTGCAAGCATGGTGTGAAATAAGACATAGCAAACTATCTAATATTTTCCATTACTATGATGAATAATTTCCAAGTTACATATGTATGTACATATTATATTGCTGCATTCGAATGGACCAACAAGTTAACCGTTCCTACTTTTTTGCAATTTAATAAAATCTTTTATGGTTTCAGGTTATTCACATAGTCTTATTTTACAATAACTTACTAAATTAAAACTGTTACATATTATACAAAATAGTTTTTTATTAGGTACTTACCAACAAGGTCATTTCAGTAAATCGAGCTATTGTATAGCCTGAAGTGCTTATTGCAATTAATAATACGATTTCAACAATCACAAATCTAAAAGTAATTGAAATTCCATAAGCAACATTAAGAACTATCAAAAAAAAGCTGACAATGAAAAAGATTAATCCATAGTTGACCGTCACCAAGAACATAGGATTTATGCAATCGGAAAATGTTTTCATCGTCTTGACTAATACAATATA
The DNA here is from genome assembly GCA_036346125.1 of Lycocerus yunnanus. Taxonomy (NCBI): domain Eukaryota; kingdom Metazoa; phylum Arthropoda; class Insecta; order Coleoptera; family Cantharidae; genus Lycocerus; species Lycocerus yunnanus. The sequence goes on along the minus strand of JARFIX010000165.1, from coordinate 54,972 downwards.
CGTGTCAGTATAAGCTTTTAACACAGTTGGTATGTTTTCTAAGGGCAATAAAACTATGCAATTATTTTCGGTCGTAAAAGTGGGATTTGTCCTTTCGAATAATAAATTTTCTAAATCCATTTTGAGAAAAGTGCTAAAATTTTATAACAAAAGCGGCAAAGTCTGAAAAATATCAATAATGCAAAAACATTCCAATTACAGCATTCGCGCATATAAATACCCCAAAATTTTTTCGATTATATTGCAGTTAGGTGTCAAGTCGGTAAAAATATGATTGGAAGTAAAATAAAATTTCCAAATACCCATACCGTGCAAGCTAGGTATGAACGTATTCTTATGTTAGTAACAATATTCGTCGGTAACACATAGTGTGACGTAAATTTATGAAAATTTTTAACGTGTACTCAAATGCATCAGAACGTTATTTTTTTTTGAATGTTTAATTAAGCACTGAACAATTAGCAAGAATGCCAATTCGTACCCTAGTAATTCCGGGCACAACGGTGTCAGATCGCGTAAAAATTTCTTATTTTCTATTTTGCTAAAAACTCGTAATGCCCCGTAGTAGTGCGAAAAAAGTATTAAAATCAGAGATAAAATTGCAGGAACTATCTTCAATTTGCAAAACTTTGGTTCTCTGATTCGAACTATGTTGTTTGCATGATTACAAGCTAAAATTGTTTTGACATTACAGTAAAGTGCATAAATTTTAGTGAGAAACCAATAGCACAATGTAGACAATTTTGTGATACCCGATGAGCCATTTTTAAACTTTATTTATGAGCTATTACACTGCTTGGCAAGAATATCGAACTGAACTGAAATTTTGAACATAGTAATTTAAAATATACAAATAGATCAAACTTAAAATAAGAAAAATAAACAGATAATATTTGTAATAATGGTGTTTACATAAAAACTTATAACAAATATTATATTTTATATTTATTTATTGATCGTATTAATAATTCATTAATTCAATTTTAATTTATTGACTTCAAATGTTTAAAAATCAATATGTTGTGTCTGGGTTAAAAATAGGATTTTGTTTGATAAGAATAACAGTTCACTAAAGGTGTATTTTCGCGACATGTACCAGAGTATCCGGTTGGTCATTTCGGTACTTCTCCCACCACAATTTAAATCGTATTATTTCGAAGTATCAAAAGTAACTTGTCACACATTATTACCCCTTCCTATCAACCGTTTTTATTTTAGCAACGGAACGGTCGTAGGGGAGGTAAACCACAAGCAACCGCTGTGAAACGGTGGCTTTTTGATTTTAGAAATAGCGCGAAAATTTTAAATTTGACATTTTAAGGTTATGCACAGATATGAGGTTATATAAAATATTGACCGAAACTCTAAACACGTAAAAAGTTACAGTTACCAACTTGCCGTAACTATAAAAATAATAAATGAGGTTAGGTTACGGTTTGTTTGGGAGTCTGCCGTAACTTTAACCACTTCCTAAAAGTTACGTATTGCCGTAACTCTAGCCTCTCCCTTTTAATAATAAAACATCGCAAAAAACCTTCGAAATTATAAAATACTCTTTCGTATTTCGTTGTTTTATGATTTGGCTAGTATTATTTTATTTATCATTACAATTATCGGATTATGAATTCTAAAATAACACAAATCAAATTTAATAAGTGCAACCTGTCTATTTCATTGTTACAAAAGTTAGTTTTCATTTGTGAGTTAGACTCACAAATTACCTCCCCTACGACCACTTTTAACCAGTTGCTTTGATACGTGTCGCGAAAATACACCTCAAATAGTGTGGCGGTTAAAGATTTCAAATTAGGAAATTGGATTAGTAGAGTATTGAATACTTATGATGATATATTAGTTTTACCAAGATCATTTCAGTGTTACGGTTCCATTTTTATTTAAAAATATTTTTAAATCTTTACAGATTTGAATTTTGAATTTAAAATATTTAACAAATGTTTATCAGCAGTGATAAAACGCACTTTGGATGTTTTTGGATTGAGTACGCCCCTGTGTGAGAGGTTATAGGAGCGCACATTTAAGGTACATGTCGCTGCCCCTCAAATCGAATTTTTTATTGAAATTGGTGTCAAACGTTTAAAGCTTAATGAGCTTCTATTCCCGTCGTTTGAGCTTCAACGGTCGTGGAGATATTTGCAAAACTTGGGAGGGGGGGCTGTAGACACAATGCCCCCCAAGTCAAATTTTTGGATAAAATTGGTGTCAAACGTTTGACCTTCGTTTTACGGCTTTCGAAAATCTACCAGAAAAACCGTCGAATAGGGTCCCTTAATAATTGATTTATTTTATAATTTGAAAAAACGTAAATTTTTTTAGGAAACTTCCCATTGAAGCTCTATCAATTGATATCAAATTTTCTCAAAAATTTTGAATAGGAGAAAACTAAAAACATATCCACGCCCCTCCAAAGATTTCCTCCAAAGACGGAATGAAAGCTCATTGAGGCTCAAACGATTGACACCAATTTTACCCAAAAATTCGAAATAGGGGAGGGCATCGTGTCTACCCCCTCCTCCAAGTTTTCGCGAATATCTCCGCGACCGTTGAAGCTCAAACGACGAAAATAGAAGCTCATTAAGGTTCAAACGTTTGACACCAATTTCAATAAAAAATTCGATTTAGGGGGGGGGGGTCAGCGACATGTACCTGAACATTTATGAAAGGAATTGAGTGACTTAAAGCGATTTGTTTGGTTGTAACTGAATAAAAGATACATTAAAGTGAGATAAATCTCAGTAAATGAAGGAGTGAATGAATAAAGAACATTGAGAAAGGTAAAAGTTAACGAAAAACAAAATTTAAAGGAGAGATAAGTACTGCACCTTGCAGAGCAAATACAAAGTTAAGCCATCTTTGAAACGCCTAAGTATACAAAGCAGCAATCTCTAGAGGTGGACCCGGATCAAAGCTTACCCGAGCGAGAAACCATTTGCGAATACAGCAGAGAAAATACAGATGCACAAAGGAACTGAATGGGGACATAAAAGGGAAGACACCGTTAAAATAAGAATGCGTGCAAATAGCAAAGACCGATTGTCAGAATATACAAAACAAAAGAGATCACCAAAAAATGAAGACTTCGTAGAAGAATCGGATACGGTGTTTTAGAAGATCACCTTTGCAGACGAAACAGTCTGAGAAAGAAAGTGAAAACAGGATATAGAAATGGATGCAGTTTTAAAAGCTATTGAAACTATGAAAGCGGAAATGCAGGATGGTTTTAGGAAAATAAGGAAGATGTGAGAGAGCTCAGAGACGAGATTAAGAAGGTGCAGGAAGATAGTAAGAAAAACAAGAGAAATTCTGGATCCGAGAAAATCAAATACTTTCAAATAGAGTTAAAGAATTGAAAACAATAAAAACAAAATGAGAAACAATATAATAATCAAAAGACTAGAAGTGACCAACTCTACTCAAGTAAAATAAAATCGCGTAAACTTTTGTCGCATCTTATTTTGTTAGAGGTCGTTTGCATTAAAACGATACGACAAGCCGAGGGTTCCATTCCATACTTAACGCGCTTGGCTTGAGGTCATTGGAAATCAGTGGCTCTTAATGAGCGTAGAATAAGAGTCGGGCCATGTTTAATTTATATTTAAATAGCGACCCGCCCCGGCTTCGCACGGTACCGCCCGCCGCAAAAGCAAATTTTAAATTTGTAATATCTCCGAAAATATTTGTTTAATTTACATGCCGTAAGGAACCATATTGATCTATATTAATTGCACACTGTATTAAAGGTACTTAATTCGATAAGGATTAATGCCGTATTGCTTAAAATAGCTTCGTAAATAAGCCATTTTTCACGTAAAAGTAAACAATAAAATGGTTAATGTGGGTTATCCCTAAAAGATTAACATATACCATCGCGGACTTTTTTGTAGACCTTTTTATGGTGTACAATACTGTAGTACATTAATTTGATCTAACTCGTAGGGTTTAGGCAGCGTTTTTGCTAAATTGCTAAATAAGCCCAAAAAATTACGACATCACGTTAGAAACCTCTAAAATTAGCAATGTTGCCTTAGTATATGATGCATGTATTATACATATAAACCTTCCTCTTGAATCACTCTATCTATTGGAAAAAACCGCATCAAAATCCGTTGCGTAGTTTTAAAGATTTAAGCGCACATAGGGATATAGGGACAGAAAAGGCGACTTTGTTTTATACTATGTAGTGATAAAATCAAAATAATACCCTAATTTATAATCTAATAACATGTAATACAAATATAAACTTACCCTAATATTAAACACATCACCTAGAGGGATTTGGAAAACACCTCAGGACACTAACAAAAAGCCTCTTTGCTTTTCATGGGCACTGACCGAACTCTCCCAATTACTCTCTCAGTTCTGTTATTAACTTCCGCTTTTTTCGTTTTTCGCTACTTCTTCCACAGTTTTTGAAGATTTCGATTAAATTTGGGGAAGGGTGTGGGACGGAAAATGGAGTTTTGTCGGAATTAACTTTTGAATTTTGCCCTTTTTATTTTAGAGCGCATGCAAAGTTTTTCCTTTGAAACGCAATGGTGGCTTCGTTTGAAGCCGATCTTTGCGTTTTGGGCTCGATCGGTTTGCCTCGATTTTAGATTTGCATTTTTGCAAAAAAAATGGTACGTTGCGCATCTGGAAAGTCCTCTTTTTGTGCCCTCAAGTTTGATTACTTGCGCGCCGCACTGTTTTGTACGTGGCTCCGCCGTTTCGAGCCCGAATCGAATCGCGTTTGCGCGTACGCCGGAGCAGGATCATGTGGATAATTTTGTGCTCTACAATTTTTCGATTAAACGCGCCAATTTTGCACAATTGCGATATACATTTTCAAAACGTCAAACGTCAGATTATATTTTATCGAATTAATTTGACAGTCGATATTAAAATTTCGTTTTGTATGAGAGCGAGAGAGACAGAACGAGTTTTTTTAGGTTTATTGAATACTTTCGATTGTTTTTTTTAAATCAAACTTACACTCTTATAAAATTATATTTGAATTAGAAAATGGTGCATATTTTTTGATGACAAAAATTGTTGAATTTTTTTTTCAAAGCTGTGAAGCCATGTCAAGTCACGTGTTATAAAAAGAAAGTTTAAGGACGACAGATGATATTATTAAAGCAACTAATATACACAACGTTTGAAAACTCGATATGTTCGATTCTTTTTCGAAATTAAACTTAAAAGATTAAAAAAAATTGAAAAGAAAATATAATTTCAATTAATTTTTTTAATTGCTCCAAAGTCAAATTTTGGCGATGCTATTTATTAAAGAAAAATTGTTGATGACAGGAATTATTGAATTTTTTTCAAGTCTTGACGCCATTTTTCAAATTCATTCATTTTCAAATTTTTCAATCCAAATAAATATTCAGTGCCAAAAAAATTTATACTTCAAGCGAACCCGCGTGAAAAAACAAAAAAATGTTTAATTTTCAAAATTTGAAAAAAATATTTTGCTGAACCTAGCCGCAACGAAGCAAAACTTACTTGGAAACAGTGCAATGAATTTCAAAAAATGATTTTCTGTTTTCGGTAACATAAATTTTTAAATTTTTTCTTCCTTTTTTTCGTCGACAGCATCAGAGAGAGACATTCAGTGGTGTGATGTACTTTTAATATTTAACATAACGTAAAACGTTATGGCTTATTTTAAATTACTTATGTTAAAGTAGAAATAAGTATAGATTGCATGCGATAAGAACAACGCTATACAGAGATGTCATAAGTTAGAAAGAGAACAAGCTTATAAAGTATAATGCGCAAGCCCTCTTTGATAAATTTTCAAATTTGAAATTTTTCAAATGTGTTAACTTTTTACATTTTACGTTAAAATTTTACGAATAACACCCGACTTATAACAGGCAAAGTTTACATGCATTATAAATAGAACTGTCATTCGAAAGTTTTAATTCGATAAAGTGAGGTTAAAAACATGAATTTTGGAAGTATTTTAAATATCGCTCTGTTTGAAGAACTACATAATGCAGTTGAAAGGTACAGTAAAATATAATATAATTGAATATAATCTATGGTGAGGTTATATACATATGTACTATTTAAATTTGTTTAAAATTTTAGAAATGAAATAAACGTTCAAAGAAGGATTTTACGAGATACTAGTAACCCTTTTGAATTAAGGAAGAAGAATTTCGAAAGAATTTCAGATTGTCACGAGATTTAGTCTGGTATTTAGTACAAATTCTGCGACCACATTTAAAGAGAGTCAAAGAAGTAATTCTTTGAAACCTGAATTTAAAGTAAGTAGTACAAATATACTTAAGTACAAAACCCCTAATGAAATTTAAAAATGTGTATAGGTTTTAAGTGCACTTTCATTTTGAACAATGAGTGTAGTTAATCGACATTTAGAGGAGAAATATTTCAACAACGAATTAAATTCATCATGGCTAATAGGTTGGTTAATACAGTCTGCACTTAGTCACAGTTATATTTTGAGTTTATATTACCAGGAGATGCAGGTTATGCACTGCAACCGTGGCTATTAACACCTCTCGAGGGTTATCCAGCAGAGTCTCCAGAAGGACGTTACACACGATACCATATTTTTGCTCGAAATCAAGTTTCACTAAATTCAGGTATATATAATAATTTATTATAGGTAATCAAAATGTAACAAATTTCTTTTAGTATCACATTTGAATGAAGGTAGAAGAGTTCAAGCCCAACTCATACAGAGGCATTTCACATAACAGAATTTATTATTTCTAATTTAAATATTAAATAAACACATATATATATACATTGGGGCTCCCTGGTTACAAGGACGGTCATAGACAGAAAGAGAGTCAGAAAGAAAACTTTTCTTTGTAGACTCCCCCCGGGCTCGAATCGAGTGCTCTAGCGGTAGTAGTCGATCGCTCTAACTACTAGGCCAGTGACTGACTGCCTCTTTAAATAAACTTATAAATTAATAAAACTAAATACTAATAAAATGTAACTTTCACTCAAATAAAGTTTCAAAAGAACCAAATACTTTAAAATATTCCAATTTAAATTTGGCCCGTTCTAATTTAAAATTTTCGTTGGCGTTTTCCCTAACAGCAGCAGCAAAATTGTCCACGGAGGAAGCCAATTTGCTGAATTGTGTGTCGATTCTTCTAAAATATAAAAGTTAAATGATAAAATTTGTCTTATTTAATTATTAGTATATGTAAGATAACATACTACTGGTACTATTTTCTTCTTCTTCTGGTACTATTTTCGTTGAAAGGAATTTCAAAAGGAATTTTTGAGATTAGGTTTAGCAACCTTTCCTCCAGATCAGTTAATTTCTTGGATGAACCACTACCACCGCCAGTTTTTGTTAAACTCACACATATTTCCCTGCTCTTTCGTTTGGTATTCATTTTCCACTCGTTAAATATCTAAGAAAAAAATACTTATAGAAAACGATGGCAAACATGCATTTATACTTTTACACACCTTCCATTGATCACCACTTTTTAATGGTCCACATCCCTTTGCGTTTTCTTGTGTGGCAAATTCTTTCCACAAATCACTCACTTTCGAATAGATTTTTAGAATTTTTTTCAAACGAATTGCCATTACTTACTTCTTTTAAACACGTTTTTTTTTTTAAAAGTTGTAACACGCGAATTAATTTGACAAGAAGAATTTCAAGTTTGATAATTGACATCAAAGAGGGCTTGCGCATTATACTAAATAAGCTTGTTCTCTTTCTAACTTATGACATCTCTGTATAGCGTTGTTCTTATCGCATGCAATCTATACTTATTTCTACTTTAACATAAGTGATTTAAAATAAGCCATAACGTTTTACGTTATGTTAAATATTAAAAGTACATCACACCACTGATTATTTTGTTGGTATTTTAAAATTTAACACAGTCGGGCCAACATTGTGGACGAACCAAAAGAAAATTATAAAAATTTTTATTGCAAAATGTTCAGTATTAGTAGGGAAATAAATAAATCCCGCTTTATTTAAAATTAAATAAATTTTATTTATCACGAAAAAATCGTAAGGTGTGTAACCCTTGAAAACTTTTTTCACACCTTTAACGGTGGATTTACGAAAAAACCTATGATATATAAAAAATCCTATTCCGTTAGAGGCATACGCAGCCGTTTTCAAATTAATTATTGGTCGGTTAGTAAAGAGAAAAATATTTTTAATTTCTAAAAGTCTTACCAAACGGCTTTTCTTTTTCATTGGAATTTATGAAAATTTTTGTAGCAAATTAAGGAAATAAACAATTGCCAATTAGTTGACTGAATTCCACGAGATGTCACTACGTTGTCGAGAACATTTTTTGGAGTTTGGAGAGATTAAAAATATTGCATTACTCAAAAGTTAATCACACGTCACATCAATATCGTAAAAATCGTAAAATACTACATTACGTTCTGTTACCATGAAAATTCTTTTAAAATGTAACTACAAAACGAACCGTTTTGGTGGTGCAAAACGGTGCAAAACTGGTGCAAAATGGGTGCATAAATATTTTTCAAAAATTTCAATGTCGAGGTTCAAACACCTGAACTTTGGGCTAAAATTTGGGCAACTTCCGAGGTAGGTGCAAAACTTTTATTGGTGGTGCAAAACGGTGCAAAACTGGTGCAATATGGGTGCATAAAATTTTCAAAATTTTAATGTCGAGGAACAAGCACCTGAACATTGGGCTACGATTTGGGCAACTTCCGAGGTGGTTCAAAACTTTTTATTGGTAGTGCAAAATGGTGCAAAATGGGTGCATAAAAATTTTTCAAAAATTTCAATGCCGAGGTTCAAACACCTGAACTTTAGGCTAAGATTTGGGCAACTTCCGAAGTAGTGCAAAACTTTTATTGGTGGTGCAAAACGGTGCAAAACTGGTGCAAAATGGGTGCATAAATATTTTTCAAAAATTCAATGTCGGGGTACAAGCACCTGAACTTTGGGCTACGATTTGGGCAACTTCCGAGGTGGTGCAAAACTTTTTATTGGTGGTGCAAAACGGTGCAAAACTGGTGCAAAATGGGTGCATAAATATTTTTCAAAAATTCAATGTCGGGGTACAAGCACCTGAACTTTGGGCTACGATTTGGGCAACTTCCGAGGTGGTGCAAAACGGTACAAAACTGGTGCAAAACGCCTGTACTTTTTATTTTGGAAATTTCCAATGTCGGGTTCCGTGGAAATGCCGGTAGATTTAAATCAATCGAGGGTTTGTAGGCTGTTATGAAACGTCAAGTGGTGTTAACATCTCCAAAGCGTTTACCCAAACTTATTTAAATGATAAAATTTGTATGGAAGCTGAAATTAGGGATGATTACCTACAAAATTTAGTTAAGTCGATTCCCCGGATTTTTACAATAAGTAATAAAAGCTGAAGGTGGTACAACGAAGTATTCACAAGTTTATTAAATACTTTTGATTGGAATCGGTGTAACCTATCTACTATATGTAGCTTGCAATCAGAGCCATACCAAGTATTAAATCAAGTCAATATTGACACTATTTTATTTATTGAATAACCGATCTCACAGATGAAAATCGAGGTTTGTGTTTTTCTAAAAGTTGTTCGAGGTACCGTGAGGTAGATATTTAATAAAATATCCAAAACCTAACTGACTTGTGTTTTATTTCGGATGGGGTTATTTTAGTGTACGATTTGGGTTTCGGAAGGGTAACTCAAGCACCGAACCATCTCCGTTTGTATTATGTGTTTTGCTTATATGTTTAGGTCATTAGCGACGCCACTGGGTGAGCAGATTTAGTTATTTAGGACGCCACTGGTTTTATTATGGTTCAACTACTGTTTGTTTTCCGTCTGTTTAAAGAAGTTGGGTTACGATTTACACAACGTGTGGGCTTCTCTTGACCTAAAAAAGAAATTGTAAATATAAATTAAATATTTTTATAAAAAGCAGTTTTATGCGTCTCCTGGAAGATTTCACTTTTGTAACGAGTAAAGTAGGTAAAATACGTGTTAAGAATATTGAAGTACAAGTGAAGTATCATGAAGTTAGTACATTTTGGTGAATTACATGAAGTTGACCTAGCTTATGCGCATGCGCTACGGTCAATGTGTATGATAGATACGACACGTGCAATCAATAATAATTATTTGATAGCAAATTAACTTACATCAGTAGATTTTCTTAACATTTTTTTTATCTTAAACGTTAAATAGACTTTTGGCGGTCATTATTTTACTAATTAAAAGTTTTGGTAGTTGCTAGTTTAATAGTAATCAATTAATTAAATTAAACTTAGATTTCTTTAGTTAATTTTGTAAAACAATCTCCAGTGTCTTTTCAACGGAAGATCTTCAGTTTACTTTGATAAAAATAAACTACTCAAACCAAGGGTGTGTGAAATCTTCAATTTACTTTTAATAAAAATAAACTACTCAATCCGGGGGTCCAGTGCACAAATTTAGGAATGAAAAACATTGCAAAACTCCCAGACCGAGTAGTTTACTTTTTATCAGAAGTAAACTGAAGATCTCCTGTTGTAGCACTGGAGGGTGTTCCACACCCCCAGACCCCGGTTTAAATAATTAATTTTATTAAAAGTGAATTAAATATTTAAGTATATCTCAAGTTTATTAAAATTAGCTATGCCATTCTTTCGATGAAATCGTTGCCCTGATTCCTAGCTTTCTCACTACGCTTTCAATTACCAGGTTGAACAACACCGCCGACAGCGCATCCCCTGTCTCACACCGCTGTTAATCGCGAACTCGTTTGTTTCATTTGGTCCAAATTTAACGGTTGCTCTAGCGTCTCTCATCGTCATTTCTATAAGTCTTCGCATTTTTCTGGGTATTTTCAGATCTGCCATCACTTCGTACAGCTTTTACGTTTAACTGAGTCGAAAGCCTGTCGGAAGTCGACAAACAGCAGATGCAGCTCTATATTGTGTTCATATGATTTTCTGCAATTTGTTTCATTATGTGCAGTGCATCTACTGTCGATCGTTCCTCTCTGAAACCGTGCTGATATTCCCCAGTTTTGTCATCAATCACTGCTTTTATTCTATTGTATAAAAGTGTCGATAGAATCTTGTATGCTACCTGAAGCAGCGTTATTCCCTATAATTATTGCAAACCTCAATATCTCCTTTCTTGTGGATTGGAATTATTCTACCCAATTTCCACTCGCACGGCATTTCTCTTTTCTCCATATTTCTAGTAACAATTTGTATATTCTTTGATGTACGTCTTGACCAGCATGTTTTATCATTTCGCCACTTACTCCATCACTTCCTGGCGCTTTTCCGTTCTTCATTCTCTTCAATATTGCTTGCACCTCACTGAATGATGGCTCTGTTTCTGCTTCTTCCTCCACTCTCTCACCCTCTTCTTCATTGGTTGTTTCTTCATCGTGTTGGTTGAACAGCCCTTGAAAATGTCTCGCCCAAATTTCTTTCATTTCTACCTCGTTGTTACCTTGTATGCCGTTTTCGTCTTTCATGGTTCGAGTCCTTACGTTGGGTTTTCTTTTGTTGTTTTATGCCAAGATAGAACTTCTTGATGTTGTTTCTGTTGTAATCGTTCTCTATTTCGTTCATCTTTTCATTCAACCAAATGTCCTTCTTTTCTTGTATTTCTTGTAAGCTTCTCTTTCTTTCTCTGTATGTGTTCCGATCATCTTCTTTGTTTGTCAACATCCATCTCATTCTTGCTTTTTTTGTTTTCGGCTTTTCTTCACATTCTTCATCAAACCAACTCTTATTTTTAACTCGTTTCCTGTAACCTACTGCATTTTTGGCACTTGTCTGCATTACTACTTTGATATTGTTCCATTCATTGTCTATGTTTTGTTCCATTTCTTTGCTGCGCATTGCTCTGTTTGTTTCTTTTGCATATTTTTGCTCTGGTCTTTATTTGTGGACAGTTTCCAAGTGCCAATCTTTTTTGTCTTTTATCGCTTACTTGCTCGTGTTTTTCTTTGTGTTCCACTCTCGCTATTACCAGATAGTGGTCAGAGTCCACATTTGCTCCACGATAGGATCTCACGTCTTTGATGCATGCTGCTCTTTTTCTTGATACACATACATGGTCTATCTGGTTTCCTTCAGCGCCGTTGTTTGCCCCTGGCCTTGACCATGTTATTTTGTGCATTGCCTTGTGTTTAAACTTTGTGCTGCTTATTATCATATTCAGCGCTGTCGCTACGTTGAACAGACGATGGCCATTGTCATTAGTTTTATCGTGGATCGTGAACCTACCCGCCAATTCGCGGAGGTATGCTTCCTTTCCTATCTGGGCTATCTACAAAAACAAAGTTGAGAATATATAGGACATTTGTGAGAACGGTGGTAACATACGCAGCGGAAATATTAAACATGACTGGGAAAGAGGAGGAAAAATTGAGAATATTTGAGAGAAAAATTTTGAGAACGATCACAGGCCCGAAAAAGTTAGGAGAGAACGAATATAGAATAAGAACAAATGCTGAACTAAATGAAATAATGGGAAATGAGGATATTGTGAAATTCATAAAGGCTCAGAGAATGAGATGGCTCGGTCATGTGACTAGAAAAGAACCAGACAACATTTTGAGACAAATTATGGAATGGAAACCTGGTGAGACGAGAAACAAGGGAAGAACGAGAGCGAGATGGCTGGACGAGGTAATAAATGACCTTAAAGCGATGGGTGTGGATGATTGGAGGAAGAAATGCGAAAACAGGACGGTATGGAGAAATTTAGTAAACGAAACCAAGACACATAAGAAAATATAGATTGTCGAAGAAGAGAAATGAGGAGTGATTCACCTCGGGAAATGAATCGTAAAGACTCCTACATCAAAGGAGTAGGCATATTCCAACAGGAATGGATACCTTATTTATTTATTTGGACATGTGGTTGTGCGGTGTCCGTTTAAGTAACTTTTTAAAACACAATTTATCTTTTTGAAAATATCTTAAGTTTATCGGAAAGATATCTAGATTTGCAATATTACCTAGTGACTCCTCCTCCTCTGTCCTTTGCTCTCGAAAGAGTATGGTGACCTTATAGAGACGCGTTGTTCACCGTCAAGGACCATGTCCTCCGGTCATGCGCCCTGTGTGATGCTTCCGCCAGCCCACAGCCCGCCATCTTCTTCACCTGGTCCGACCACCGGGTTGGCGATCTTCCTCTAGGTCTTCGTCCTTCCACCTTGCCCTCCACCACAAGTCTTTCCATTGAGTCGCCACTTCTTGCAATATGTCCAAAATATCGCAGTATTGACTGTTTAATTGTTGTTGACAGTCTTTTCGTGATGTGCAGCTCTTCTAGAACGGAGATATTTGTTCTGTGTGCTGTCCATGGTATTCTTAGAAGCCTTCTGTACACCCACATCTCGAACGCGTCAATTCTTTTGACATCTGCCTTTTTGAGTGTCCAGGTCTCCGCTGCGTACGTTGCAATGGGAAAGATCAGGGCGCTCACCAGTCGAAGTTTGGTCGTTTTTGATATGGAGGAGTCTTTCCAGATCTTGACCAGCCTTGTTACTGCTGATCTGGCTATTGCCAGGCGTCTTCTGATTTCGCTTTCGCATCCCCCATTTCTTCCCATGAGCGAACCCAGATAAACAAAACTATCCACCACCTCATACCCCGCAATTTCAATTTCGGGTGCGTTAATTAGCTCTCTATCTATCACCATAATTTTTGTTTTGCTTTTGTTTAGTTCCAAGCCGTACTGTCCGCTGCATGCGTTCAACCTTTGCATTATTAATTCGATCTCTTCCCTAGTTGATGCTATGATTAGAGTGTCGTCGGCATATCTCAGATTGTTAATTTTTCTCCCTCCTATTGACACGCCTCCTTCCCATTTATCGAAAACCTCGCGCATTATGTGCTCGCTGTATATATTAAACAGTATCGGCGAGATTATGCATCCCTGTCGCACTCCAGCTTCCACAGCAAATTCTTCGGAGGTTTTTCTTGACACTCGCACTACGGCTTTGCTTTTGTTGTACAAGTTTTGCAGCAGCCACCTTAGATGATGAGGTACGCCCATTTGCTCCAGTATTTTCCAGAGGTGCGTCCAGCTGATGGAATCGAAAGCCTTGGAGTAGTCGACAAAGCACAGATGCATTTTAATGTTAAATTCTCTAGCCTTTTCGATAATCTGTCGAACGTTCAAGATTTGCTCGCGAGTTCCTCTGCCTTGCACAAACCCGGCCTGCTCATCAGGAATCTGTGGCAAAAGGAAAGGCTTCAGGCGTTCATTGATGATGTGGAGCATGACCTTGCTTGCGTGAGATATGAGTGCAATAGTTCGATAGTTCTTGCATTCTGTTGGGAGACCTTTCTTATGTATAGGTACAAATATTGATTTGCACCAATCGTCGGGCCACTTTCCTGTATTCCACACTTCTTTGCAGATTGTGTGCATAATGTCGATCCCAACGTTTTCCATGCTTTTTAGGATCTCTGCCGTTATCTCGTCGCATCCTGGGGTTTTGTCGTTCCGAAGTCTTTTTAACGCCGCTTTTACTTCTGATCGTAATATTTCTGGTTCTTTCGGCGGTGGGCTTTTTATTTTTTCTTTAGGTTTCTGATCCTGCCATTTGCCTTTGTAGAGGTTTTCGCAATATTGTTTCCAGACTTTGGCAATTCCTTCTACGTCTGTTATGATTTTCCCGTTTACATCTTTTATTATTTGTGTTTGTGGTCTGAATTCCTTGGCTAGATATCTCACCTTGTCAAATAGTTCTCGAGACTCCAGTCGGAGCGCGTGTTGTTCCAGTTGAACACATATGTCATTGATTTGCTTGGTTTTGTCTTTTCTTGAGCTTTTTTGAAATTTGTTTATTTATGTTTCTTATTTCTAGCGCTTTGTGGTCGGTGTCACTGTGGGATAGTTTTATTCGTCTTCTTTCTTCTATCAGTTGATATGTGTCATCGCTCATCCAATGCTTTCTTTTTCTCGGTGCTGCTTTAGTGGTGGTTGCGTCTATGGCTTTCATAATCCAGACCTTTGTCCCCATCCATGTCTGGTTTGGATCACCAGTGGGTTTGGGTGTCGGATCCCGCGCCAGCGCCCGACTGAACGTCCCCACTATTCTTCTTTTACTGTGCGTTACTTTCACATTTCCTCGTAGTTTGATTGCAACGTCAGCCTTTAACAGCTTGTGGTCTGTGTTGCCGGTTGCTCCGGGTTTCGCTGTTACATCTCGAATCGCCGTTTTCCATCGTTTCCGTATCAGTATATAGTCTATTTGATTTTTGTGTAGGCCGTTCGGAGAGGTCCAAGTCGAGAGCCGGCGAGGGTGCTTCTTAAACATGGTGTTAGCAATCGAGAGCTCATTGTCCATGGCAAACTGTATGAGTCGCTCTCCTCTCTCATTTCTTTTTCCGAGTCCGTATTTTCCCACTGTTCCGCTCAAATGTGAGTCCTTTGTTGTTTCTCCGACTTTTGCGTTGAAATCTCCCATTACTATTACTATTTCTTTCTTTGGAATGTGGGCTATAGCGTTTTCGATTTCCTGGTATACAGATTCTGTTTCTTCATCTGTGGCTTCTGTTGTCGGCATATATACTTGCAATATGTGTATTCGCGATGGTTTTGCGTTCAGTGAGATTTTGATAATACGGTCGCTTATTGGGAGGTACCCATGTACATATCTTGATATTTTCTTAGAGACCATTATGGCCACTCCCTTTGTCCAGTTTTATCTGCCCCCGATATATATATAACCGAGGTGTTTGATTCGAAGTGGCCTTTTCCTTTCCAGTGCGTTTCAGAAATTCCACACACTTTTAGCTTCTGTCTTATTATTTCCCTTTCGAGGATGTGTAGCTTTCCACCTGTAGCTGTAGCAAACCTAGTGACTACCGACCTAAATATTACAAAATTAATTTTCCTCAACATAAAGAAAAATTCGCGAGGTTCAATAAAGAATCTATAAAAAGTATTAATTGTTGAATCAAACAACATCAACCAAATAGACCTATATTTAATTCTTAAAATATTGGGTGGTATTTTGACAAAACCATAATTATCAAGAACAAACCAGTAATAATTTCGGAAATCAATTAATAAATGGTACCCGCAGATTATCAGCAACATCATCTTTCCCTTTAGTGAATAGTTAAGTTTAGAGTGCATTTTTAGTGTATGTAAATATCTTATGGCTACTTAAAATTGTGACAATTAAGTAGAATTAATACCTTGTCGCTACTATACCGACTGGTAAGATTTTTGGTAAATTAATTAATTAATTATTATCTTCAAATTTATTTTTTATTTTTTTACTCGTTAATTCGGTTAATTTAGTTAGTTTTTAGGTGTAAATAAATTTCTTTTTGTTTTAAATATATAATAATTTTATAAATATCTTCCGTTTTTTTTGTGTTTTACCAATATTTTTGAAGTTACACCACGCTCTGGAGATCTCAAGCATAATCCGCGACTACACGAGGGATATGATGATGCCCTTACTCCGAATAAGTGGGTCATTACAGTGCATAACCTTAAAATGTCAAATTTAAAATTTTCGCGCCATTTCTAAAATCAAAGAACCACCGTTTCACAGCGGTTGCTTGTGGTTTACCTCCCCTACGACCGTTCCATTGCTAAAATAAAAACAGTTGATAGGAAGGGGTAATAATGTGTAACAAGTTATTTTTAATATTACGAAATAATACGATTTAAATTGTGGTGGGAGAAGTACCAAAATGACCAACCGGATACTGTGGTACATGTCGCGAAAATACACCTTCAGTAAACTATTATTCTTATCAAACAAAATTCTATTTTTAACCCAGACACAACATATTGATTTTTAAACATTTTAAGTCAATAAATTAAAATTGAATTAATGAATTATTAATACGATCAATAAATAAATATAAAATATAATATTTGTTATAAGTTTTTATGTAAACACCATTATTACCAATAATATCTGTTTATTTTTCTTATTTTAAGTTTGATCTATTTGTATATTTTAAATTACTATGTTCAAAATTTCAGTTCAGTTCGATATTCTTGCCAAGCAGTGTAATAGCTCATAAATAAAGTTTAAAAATGGCTCATCGGGTATCACAAAATTGTCTACATTGTGCTATTGGTTTCTCACTAAAATTTATGCCTTTTTTTGGAATGTCAAAAACAATTTTAGCTTGTAATCATGCAAACAACATAGTTCGAATCAGAGAACCAAAGTTTTGCAAATTGAAGATGGTTCCTCCAATTTTATCTCTGATTTTAATACTTTTTCGCACTACTAGGGGGCATTACGAGTTTTAGCAAAATAGAAAATAAGAAATTTTTACGCGATCTGACACCATTGTGCCTAGAATTACTGGCGTACGAATTGACATTCTTGCTAATTGTTCAGTGCTTAATTAAACATTCAAAATAAATAGCGTTCTGATGTATATGGAGTACACGTTAAAAAATTTTCATAAATTTACGTCACACTGTGTGTTACCGACGAATATTGTTACTAACATAAGAATACGATCATACATAGCTTGCACGGTATGGCTCTTTGGAAATTTTATTATATTTCCAACCGTATTTTTAGCCGACTTTACACCTAACTGCAATATAATTGAAAAATTTGGAGTATTTATATGCGCCAATGCTGTAATTGGAATGTTTTTTTGCAATATTGTTATTTTTCAGACTTTGCCGCTTTTGTTATAAAAATTTTAGCACTTTTCTCAAAATGGATTTAGAAAATTTATTATTCGAAAGGACAAATCCCACTTTTACGACCGAAAATAATTGCATAGTTTTATTGCCCTTAGAAAACATACCAACTTTGTTAAAAGCTTATACTGGCACGTATATTGTATTGGTCAAGACGATGAAAACATTTTCCGATTGCATAAATCCTATGTTCTTGGTGACGGTCAACTATGGATTAATCTTTTTCATTGTCTGCTTTTTTTTGATAGTACTTAATGTTGCTTATGGAATTTCAATGACTTTTAGATTTTTGATTGTTGAAATCGTATTATTAATTGCAATAAGCACTTCAGGCTATACAATAGCTCGATTTACTGAAATGACCTTATTGGTAAGTACCTAATAAAAAACTATTTTGTATAATATGTAACATTTTTAATTTAATAAGTTTATTGTAAAATAAGACTATGTGAATAACCTGAAACCATAAAAGATTTTATTAAATTTCAAAGAAAGGAGGGAACGGTTAATTTGTTGGTCCATTCGAATGCAGCAATATAATATGTATGTAACTTGGAAATTATTCATCATAGTGATGGAAAATATTACATAGTTTGCTATGTCTTATTTCACACCATGCTTGCAATTGACAATTTTGCAATTTGTCTAATTTAATCATTTGAATTTGAAATGCGCGAAAATTTTTTGGAACCCCCGACTGCAATTAGGGCTAATCAATCGATGGTACATTGTTATTAAAAAATGTTAATTAATGCTTGATGCTTCTAAATATTTGCTTGCCGATAATGGAATATTTATCTAATTAAAAATATAAAATTATTTTTTCATTTTTAATGCACATTATCATGCACAAGCAAACCCCACAGAAAGAATTTCGATAACCAGCAAAGCAATGAGCTTTCGATATGTTAAGAAAGCAATGATTTCACAAATTCCATGTTAGGGAGTCCGGAAAAATGAAACATTGTAGAAAAAATGGTGGCGTTGGCGGCACCCTCATATTTTGAGATCATTTTGGATTTTGACAATTTTAGATCCGGCATACATATAATTATGTAAAAACTGCCCTTTTTACTACAGAAATGTAATGAAATAAAATTTATCAACAAACGAAATACATTTTTCTTTAAAATTTTTTACTTTAATCCAAAGCGTACTATGCTTTACATTAGATGGGGGAATCGCTGAGGTAAACTATACGGCGTATATTAATTTAGTTTGTTAAACAAAAAATTATATTTGTCAGAAATTAATATAATCTCTTTTTCAGAAAGATGATATACTCATGTTATTGACAAGATTTCCGTTGGGTAAACTAAATGCTGCTGAAAAATTACAGGTTCGTTCTGCCCTTATATAAATTAATACACGACTACTTTTAAGCTACACGGTTCATCTTAAAAGTGTATAACATGTTATTTTTCAGTTTGAAATCTTTGTCTTGGCTGTTAAAAAATATCCTCAAGATATAATAGCATCAGATATTCTATCCGTAGATACCCAACTATTTCCAAGTGTAAGTAAAAAAAATTTTATATTATATAAATGGACTAAAATTGGAATAAAAATAGATTAATCGAGATATTGTTTTACTTTTAGATATTATCTACAATCTTAACGTACGTTTTAGTTGCTGTGCAATTCGAATTTCTGTAGTTTGCATACGTTCATAATACAAATAATGTTGGCACTTAGTATATACATTTTTGAAAGTCACTTGTCACATTTTTATTTATTTGCACTATAAACTATAGCTGCATAATTATGTGAGTGATCTATCACCTTGTGTTAAATTTTAACATGTATGGTAATTGCAAATAAATTTGAGAACTGTTTTATTTTGTGTCTACCTTCTCTTGGTCACTTCTTGCCCTATCTTCGTTCAACTTTTTAATCCGAGGTATAAAGGATGTTAGTTGCTTCAGGTGTCTAAATGCCCGCCACAGTGAGTAGTCTGTCTATCGATTTGTTTTTTAAGTCATATAATAGCGTTTTAAGCTCCTCTACTGCATGATTCATTTGGTTTTGCCACTTGTGTGCTTAGTTACCTGCCACATTCTTTTGAGTTTTAAAAATAGCAGAACCGCATTCAGCAACATTTACCGCGGATACATGGGGTCGTTAGTTCGAACTAAGTCAGCTCGACCTGGCTAGTCCTTACATGTGTACACTTAGATAAAGCGACCTAATCCGCTGGATCGACCTTAGTTAGATCGAGCTATATCATAGCTTTCAGTTTGAACTAAAAATCGGATGTGGCCATGCCCATGACTTTATCATATTTTATTAAATATTAAAAAATAATTTTATCCAAAATCTGCAAGTAAAATGACTTTTACATTGACGTTTTAAAGCAACCAAAGTGGACTTTTATTCACTAGTGAGCGAAAATGATTTTTTGCTCACTAGTGAAGAATGTTTCTAGTTCGAGAAATCAAATTTACCTATACAATAATTTCGAGATAAAGTTTCATAGAATTTATTTAAAGAGGTTGAACATATAAATTAATTACACCAACATTTCCCTGAAAATTAATGGCACCTGCTGATAACGCAGAATTCTTAAGAACTGTTCCAATAGAATCGTCCGACACGTTCAATTCTGCATTATTAATTATATTATGTATATTTTCCATCGTTGATGTGGTTGATTTAATTCCCTGAATTTTCTGTGCAATATCAATTTTATTGGACACTGAATCTTCGACATAACTTTCAGCGATACTAGAAGATCTCCAGCCACCATGACGTTTAAGAGTCATTAAATCACCTCCAGAATTAACTAGACTTGAACATTGAATACCTACTGCACAAAGATGATATTTTATGTTTTTGCCAAACCGAAAAAATAAGCAAGCATGATTTCTTCATTAATTCCGCGAACATCTTTTTCTGTTCGCCAATTATTGAATTTTTGGAACTCTTGTTCGTATTTTCTGATAGATTTCAATGGTAATAAGTTGTAGGTTACATCTTTTGCTGCTTCCTTGATGCACTCAGGTACATATATTGTTTCCATTGCACAAATATTTATTTTAATTAATAATAATTACCATATAAAGAAAAATTACAATATCATTGAACTACAAGACTGACACTAGCGTCATTAGTTACATAACAATGACTTAGTTACGATGAAAACCAAAGCAATCTATGCTATAAAATCGCATCATTTTATTAAAACTCAACCAGAAATCTAGAGTGTCAAATTGATTACTGTCACAAGCAAGCAATATAATACGAAACAAAATTATAAATTTCAAATTTTAATTTTGAAATTTTCATTACTTGCAGGTTTTGGATAAAATGTTATATGCCACTCTTGAGTAAAGATATTTTTATCCACTTACGGAAGATAGCACACTCGGCTTCGCCTCGTGTGCTAAACTTTCCGTTCGTGGATAAAAAATATCATTACTCACTTGTCCCATAAATAACTATTAATAATAAAAGAAAAATATTTTCCATTAACTAATGTGACCCAAAGTCTAATCAGCTCTAAGTCTAAATATAAAAATACAAAATACCAACTTTAGTTTTGAAATTCTCATTAGTTTTTGAAATATGTAATAAAACTAATAATAAATAAAAGATTTAAAAAATTGCTCCCATGAACCAATTTTATCCAAAATTTAATCAGCTCTAATTCCTCCATAAACATAACAAATTTCAACTTCAGTCTTGAAAATCCTTTTAGTTTTAAAATATTAAATAAAGGCTAATATTAAATAATAATATTTAAAATAATAAAAAACAATAGTTTTTATAAACAAATTTTAACTAAAATTTAATCAGTTCTAAATATCGATTAAAATATGCGAAAACCTAAATTTAGTTTAGAAATTCGTTTTACTTTTCGAAATATTAATTAAAAACTAATATTAAATAATAAGATTTAAAAAAAAATAGTTCCCATTAACCAATTTTAACCAAAATTTAAATAACTTTAACTCCAGCTATAAAGATAAGAAATATCAAATTTGGTTTTGAAAATTCTGTTAGTTTTTAAAATATTAAATAAAGACTAATATTAAATAATAAAACTTAAAAAAACAATAGTTTTCATAAAACAATTTTAACTAAAATTTAATGAGTTCTAAATCTCGACATAAGTATGCTAAATCCTAAATTTTGTTTTGAAATTCTTATTAGTTTTTGAAATATTAATTAAAAACTAATATTAAATAATAAAATTTAAAAAATTAAAAAAAAATAGTTCCCGTGAATCAATTTTAGCCAAAATCTAATCAGCTCTAAGTCTCAACATAAGGATACAAAATCCAAAATTTTGTTTGAAAATTCCTATTAGTTTTTGCTGTAGGTCGCACACAAAATTTGACCACACACACACACAACACACACACACACAACACACACACACACACACACACAGACATTTTTTGGAAATGGTCTTATTTTACTCAGGGGACCTCAAAAAGTGTAAATCCATCAAAATCTCAAATTTTTTTTTCTGCACGAAAACAATACTTTCTCATATTACATATGATAAAGTAAAAACATGTATACACCTGTGCAATAAAATTTAAAGCAAACTAGCTTGGATCGAACTAAGGTTAGTTCGAACTAACGACCGCATGTATCCGCGGTAATAGTCTAATGAAAAAATAGATAGCAAAATTATAATTTCTACCAATGAATGACCTAGGTTTCGATCTTATCCACAACGTGGAATTGATCTTCTCAGACCCAGATTGATAGAGTTTTGAGGTTAAGGTCGTTTAAGCTTCGAAGACGGTTGCAAAAGTGGTAAGTAGATTTTGTATTTTAAGGTGGAAAAAAGTATCAATTATTTTCAAACACTACTGGTAGATGACTCTGATATCGATTGATCACTAGATAATGCGAGCAGCAAAATTTATCGACGCCTGTATTAGTTCGTACTTTTTTTCCGCTTACCTATTCAGAAAATAGTTTTGAGCACAAAAAATGCTTATATTGACAACTTAAATTGTAAATCTTTTCGACATAAAATAAGATAATATACTGTACTATGCGCGTGCCATCTATGAAACATTTTCCAAACTGCAAATAGCATAAGCAGGATAGGGATTAGAAGAACCACGATTAATTTCGTTACTAATGAGGTTAATAACAGATTTTTAAACTGCAAACTCTCAAATAGATAATTTGTAATAACATACTGTAAATACAGCATGATTACTTTACTATTTTCACTACAATAAATAAAAGAACTGAACCGTTCCGCAGGCATGTTTTGTTTATTTATTTATTCATTAACTATAAATGTTTTTACTTGTAATTATAATATATTATCGACAAATGTTCAAATATATCATGTTGCAAATTTGAGCACGGTACGTTATATATACTCGGTTTTTAATTGTGGTTTGTTCTTATGGCCAAATAACATTGGTATTTGCCACCTTAAATCAATTAGTATTGGGAAGCGATCGAAGCTGAGTTTGCTTAATGTTTGAATATGTTGAACGTTCATGTTTTTGCTGAGTGCTCAATGAGGACGGTTATGGTTTGGCATTTGAGTGTATCGATTACTAAACTGAGATACCCAGTTTGAGCCTGGGAGGAGTAAATAATTTATTCTAGCCGTATTCCTTCGGAAGGCAGCGGCTACCTACTGAGGTAATCAGTCAGGAAGGCCCTCTTTAGGAGAGGTCTTCACACTCGAAATCGAGTTAACGACTTGCGTAAACCGAGTTCTATCTTGTTTAAATTTTTAATTGCGAACCAGAATGGTACATTCACTTTCCCAAGGGTAAACTTTATGCTGTTTTGTAAATATACATATAACTTATTCCACCATCCTCATTAGTAAATTACAAAAATTGTTTTTAAAAGCGGTTTTCCGCCCAAATTGATCCCACCTAGTCTTTAGAGAAACATTGATGTAATGTAAAATTTTCAAAATTTACGGATTTATGTCCTAAACAATATATTTTACCAGGAGCTAGCGGAACCCAATATGTGTGTTTGCACCTGACCTATAACACCAAAAGATGTTGAGGGAAGTCAAGCTGAAGGGGAGCTGAAGGATATCAATCCAAGAAATCCAGAATATTAACAATAGACGAAATAAGAAAATTTTTAACAGAAGCAGATGACCATACATAATTAGTTATGAAGGTAATCTTCTTTCTTTCAAGTGCCGTGCCGGGTCTCCTGACGTTGGCGATCACTTCAGCTAGTGCACCTCGATCTTGTGCCACGCGGAATAGTTGTTCCACAGAACGCATTCCGGTCCATTCTCTAATATTTCTCAGCCAGGACTGCTGCTTTCTTCCAATTCCTCGTTTTCCCTCTATTTTGCCTTTCAATATCAATTGTAGCAGTCGGTACTTGACATTTCTCAGGAGATGTCCAAGATATGAAATCTTTCTGCATTTTATTGTTGTCAGAAGTTCTCTATCCGTCTGAGCCCTACGAAGGACTTCTTCGTTGGTTACATGTTGAACCCATGAAACCCGCAGCATTCTTCTCTGCAGCCACATCTCAAACGCCTCAAGCCTATTCATTGTTCCAACCTTTAATGTCCACGTTTCCATTCCGTACAATAGTACGGACCAAATGTAGCACTGACTCATTCTCTGGCAAAGTTTTAGGTTCAAGTTGTCGTTGCACAGGAATGATCTCATTTTGTTAAACATATTGCGGGCCATTTCAATTCGGCACTTAACTTCGTTATCAGGGTTTAAGTCTTCAGTAACTATACTTCCCAGATACTTGAACTTGGAGACGCGTTCAATTTGTTGTCCATTTAGATATAGTGCAGCGTTGTTGTAATTTTGACGGCTAATTATCATGAACTTAGTCTTGCTGGTGTTTATTTTTAGTCCAAGTCTATCTCCAGTTTCACTTATTATGTTTATAAGAAGCTGGAGTTCGCCCAGCGTGTTTGCAAGGATAACGGTGTCGTCTGCATATCTGATTGTCACCAAAGGCTTTCCGTTTATTTTCACGCCTAGTTCGGGTGTATTTTCTAGAGCTTCCTTGAATATCCGGTCTGAGTACAGATTAAACAGCAGAGGCGAAAGAATACATCCTTGTCTAACTCCTCTTTGTATATTGATATCGCTAGTTATTGTTTCTCCTAGTTTGACTTTTGCCGTCTGTCTCCAGTACAGATTCCGTATTACTCTTATTTCCTTGCCATCCACGCCGACTTCTTCCAGCCTCCTTATCAGTGTATCATGCTGCACCCTATCAAACGCTTTCTCATAATCTATGAAACAAGTAAATACATCTCTGCGTTGGTCACGACATTTTTGTAAAAGAAGGTTTATTGCGAACAAGGCCTCTCGCGTGCCAAAAGCGTTCCTAAAGCCAAATTGCTCGTCGTCCAGATCTTCTTCACATTTGGTTCTTATTCTTGCGTGGATTATGCGAAGAAAAGCTTTAAGCATATGAGACATGAGACTAATGAGGCGGTAATCATTACAATGCTTGGGGTGTTGCTTCTTAGGTATTGCAATGAAGGTAGATTCCAGCCAATCATCAGGTATGTCTCCAGTATCGTATATATTGTTAAATAGTTCTACTATTGTGTCGATATTCTCATCATCTATCAATTTCAGAACTTCTGCTGGGATTCGATCCGGACCTACTGCTTTTCTGTTTCTTGCTATCGCTAGTGCGTGTTGCACTTCAGATTTTAAAATTTTGGTCCGTCCCATATTACCTTATGAAGGTAATATAAACACGATTTTTGCAACAGATAAACTAAAATTGAATAAAATAGTGTCTGTTAAAAATTTCGAGTCAGGAAATTGGTTTAGTAGAATATTGAATACTTATGATATTATATTAATTTTAGCGAGATCATTTTAGTGTTACAGTTCCATTTTTATTTCTCTTCTTCATCGTTTTTGCTTCTTGACAGAAGCGTCAGACCACTTGCCGAGGCCAAGATGAATTTTCGTGGAATATAATTCATGGGTGGTTTCCGTTGCCTTCCCACTTTTTTTTATTTAAAATATAATATTTACAGATTTGAATTTAAAATATTTAACAAATGTTTATCAGCAGTGATAAAACGCACTGTGGATGTTTTTGGATTGAGTACGGCCCTGTATGATAGGTAATGGGAGCGCATATTTATGAGAGAAGTTGTTGAGAAATATGTTTCCATAATTATAGAAAGTTTCCACTTCTAGTGATTTATAAAATTATATATTGTCATTTATTTTTATTAGTTCCAATATTTTTCAATATGTCACTTTTAAAAGAAGAACTAGTGGTGTGGAGATTGGATCGATAGAAGCTTTCCAGATTGACAGGAGTATGGAAAACAAATCAATAGTGGTTAAGCTGCAATCATGGGAAAAGAAAAGACAGATATTAAAGAACATAAATGAGTTGAAAAAAGGAATATTAAGGGTGAATTAGACCGCCCGTATCAGTCATTTTTTTCAAGAACGGTTAGTCGTAGAGAGTTTCGTCAAAAAAATTTATCACAAAAGCCGTAGTAAAGAATCGAACAGTGATGTTATTATTTCCCGAAAAAGTGGGAATCCCGAGTAGATGGCTCCAGAATGTCCAAAACTTCAGAATTTTAAATAGCACCATATGTCAAATGTGGTATCGTTGAAAAGATCCGAGGGGTCAACCGCTAGAGATAATCGTGTACAATTAAATTCACACGTACTTCATCATAATTCTCTATACTTTTTCGTACTTCATATAATTCAGCAGTAATTCACGTACTTCACCAGTAATTCGCCGCACTTCATCAATAATTCACGGTACTTCACCTACATCATCTTTACTTCATTGTATTTCACGTACTTCATCGGTATTTCAGAGACTTAGCGAGATTCCAACATTTGTGCACTGGAGGGTGTTCCACACCCCCCAGACCCCCCGGATTGAGTAGTTTATTTTTTTCATAAGTAAACTGAAAATCTCCCGTTGTAGAAATCTACCCCCAAGGGGGTACGGAATTTATAATTATGCAGTTTATGATTAATTGTCAGATTATGAATTAAACACATTTACTTGGCCATAGCTAATTTTAAAAACTTGGGATATGCTTAAGTATTTAATTCACTTTTAATAAAAATAAATGAGTTAAACCGGGGGGTCTGGGAGGTGTGGAACACCCTTTAGCGCTTTTGGAACGGAAGATCTTCAGTTTAATTATGATAAAAAATAAACTATTTAATTCGGGGTCTGGGGAGTATGGACCGCCTTCCAGTGCCTTTGCAACGGGAGATCTTCAGTTTACTTCTGATATAAAATAAACTATTCAATCCGGGGGTCTGGGGGTAGAACGCCTTTAGTGCCTCTGCAACGGAGATCTTCAGTTTACTTTTGATAATAAATAAACTCGATCCGAAAGGTCTGGGGTGTAAACACCCTTCAGTTAATCGGTTATTATTATAAGCATTTCAAATACAAAAACTAATATTCAGCAGACATTTGCAGTTATAAATAAAAAAGACGAAAAAATTCATTATTTGGATATTGTTCGGAAATACATTAAACTGCGCCCAAACAATGCAAAGTCGTTGCATTTCTTCCTTAATTATCGGAATGGAAAATGCAATAATCAGGTAGTTCGTAAAGGTACAATAGGGATGTTGCATGATTTTTGAAGTATTTTTTATAAACTTTAGGTGCTGGTAAACAGCACTGCATAGATAAAAGTTCAGGAGACCTTCAGTTTTCTCAAAAAATTTATAAAAATGATTTTGAAACCATCTTTTTAGCGCGAATGACGTCACAAACTATTTTTTTAACAACTGGCAACACAGCAAATGCAGTTTGAGTTGATAATGTAACCTATAAATAGTTTGTGTAAAATTGAAAATGAATTTTAATAAAAACACAGAAAACTCGGAATAAACCATTTTCCTATAATTGTTTGTGACTACAGTTTGTATTAAAATAAATATATATTAATAAAAAATACAATTTAAATGGTAAACGTTACATTGTTTACAACAACTGTCAAATACAAATCAAATATTTAACTGTCAGGTCTTTGCGACGTTGTAAAATTTCCATAAAACGTTCGGGATCAGACGTCTGACGTCAGAGGCGTAATCGGCTGACCAATTCATTTTTGAATTTCAAATTTGATTTTCTCAGCACAGACCGCATTTAAAAAAATTTTATTTCAGTTATAAATTTCATTTGATATTATTTTCAAGAATTAATAGGAGTTATCACTAAATTCATAGATCGATTGGGTGTATGTCAAGATTATTTTTCAAATTAAAATAATTACCTAGTTACATATATTTTCATCAAGACAAATAACAGTAAAATATAGAAAATTAACACAAATATTTTAACGAAAGTCATAAAAATAGTAGAATTTACCGGTGCTATTATTTCCGACAGTATAATTGAAACAAACATCCAAATGGTTTCTAGGTAGTATGAGTTCCTACATGGCGTTTCAAATTTGCTTTGAAAGAAGATTTGTAGTCACAAATTTCACATCTAAACGGTTTATCCGTAGGATGAGTTTTTGAAATATGCAGATTCAATTGATACTTGATTGAACATTTGTAGTCACAAATTGCACACGCGAAGAGTTTCTCGCCGATATGAGTTCGCATGTGCGACAAAAAATGTTGTTTAAACGAACTTCTGTAGTCACAAACGTCACATGTAAACGATTTCTCACCAGAATGAATTCTCCTAATGTGCACTTTTAATTCGTGCTTAACCGAACATTTGTAGTTACAAAATTCACATGCAAACGGCTTCTCGCCAGTATGAGTTCTCATAATATGCCGTTTCAGATTTTGTTTGACTGAACACTTATAGTCACAACTTTCACACACAAACGGTTTCTCATCCGTATGAATTCTTTTAAAATGTTGCTTCAGTGTTTGTTTGATTGAACTTCTATAGTCACACATTTCACACGCAAACGATTTCTCACCGGTATGAGTTTTTAAATGATCTTTCATGTGTCCCTTTCGTGCACTTTTATATGTACACAATTTACAAGCATAAGGTTTCTCACCAGTATGAATTCGCATATGCAACACAAAATGTTGTTTGAACGAGCTTTTATAATCACAAATATCACATCTAAACGTTTGCTCGTCGGTGCCGGAATGAATTCTTCTGCTATGCACCTTCAGTTCATGTTGTACTGAACATTTATAATCACAGATTTCACATTCAAATGGCTTCTGGCCAGTATGATTTCTCATAACATGCCGTTTCAGATTTTGCTTGACCGAACATTTATAATCGCAAGTTTCACATGCAAACGGTTTCTCATCGGTATGAATTCTCATAATATGTTGCTTCAGCGTTTGTTTGAATGAACTTTTATATGCGCACATTTCACAAGCAAATGATTTCTCGCCCGTATGAGTTTTCATGTGATCTTTCATATGCGACTTTCGTAAACTTTTTATAGTCACAAAATTCACACGTAAATAAATTTTTCGAAGGATGTGTTTTTAAATGCTTCGTCAGTTGTACTTGATTATAAAATTTTAACCCACACACCATACACACGAATTCTTGGTACAGTTTTAGTTCGCTTCCTTCGTTTGGTGGAGATTTCAGAAAAGGTATCTCCTCTTTTATGTCGATCGAGTGATGCAAGTTTTCAAAGTTGAACGTTGCATCTTCTGGTTCTACTTTAATATCAAAATTTCGGTACGGGGCTTGCAAAACATCACCACTTCCTTCTACACTTTGAAACTCTTCCAGAATTCCTTTTTGGTCCATATTAATAATAAAGATAAATAATTCACACCATTTCTTGACTTTTGAGGTTATGTTGCACTAAAAAAAGATCTTTTTAAAAGTTATAATAAAACTTGGATGATTTTACCTCAAAAGATTTGTTGTCAATTCCACTTTGAATCCTCACGAAAGTGACAAAGTCACAAATATGTTAAAAACGATTTTCTAATCAATTAGTTTTAGTTTATAGCAGACGGCGTCCCGTATGGCAGCATAGGCGCCGGTAGAAAATTTTCCAGAAGGTGACAAAAATATACCCTATGTTTTTAAAATTTGTCATTTTTAAACCCCAAAAAAATTGTTTATTGTTGTTATTATTTTTGGTGGTTTTGTTTTCGACATTTTGACTTCCGAGTTTATGTTTTCAGAGTTTTAGTTTTCGGCGTTTTTGTTTTAGGCGATTTGCTTTTGGCGTTTTTGTTTTCGACGTTTTAATGTGTTATCGCAATATGTTTGCATTTGTATGGTGACACCTTGCATGTTAACACACTCTGTATATATATTTTGCTTCGTGTTACTGTGTTCTTTTATCTATAGTTGGTTGCAATGGCAACAGCTGAGAGAGTCGCCATTTTGATACTGCAGTGTTTTGTTTTATTTTGAGGTTTTGCTGGTTTTTATTGTGAATTCCATTTTTCTTCATAAAATAATCAATAAAACTGATTGATATATTTTAAATAAAATAATTAGTGAAAGAAATGAGTCGACAATCTACTAGTTACATTACAGATGATGCGGTGCTAGTTTTACAAGTATCTACCGATGCTTTGCTAAACCTATCCAATTCATTACATGATTATGATATTAAAAAGGAGGTAGAAGAAATAGCATGCGATTTGCATCACGCAATTGAAATTAAAGAAGAAAACTGTATCGTTGAAGATTTACTGCACGAAGAAACTGAGCCGCAGGTAAGCAAATCGAACAACCAATCCGATTTTTATTCTAAAATTAAAAATAAGCTAATATTTTATTCATTTCTATTTTAAATACCTATATTATAATATTAACGCATTGTTATAATTATATCATATTAGGTTAAGTTGTAAGAATTATTATAACCGCAGTTGTAATGTTTTCGTGAATTGCTTAACCTTCATAATGTGAAGTATTACCGTTGATTTTAATTTATTGTAAGAATTCATACTGGCGAGACTCATTTTGTGAAAAAATTGGGAAATTAAAGTTTCAGACAAGTGAATTCGTACTGGCGAAAAACCATTTTTTAAATTTGATTGTACTTATAAATAATGAGCCGAGAACCAACTGCTAATACTAGGTTCTGGTTTCAAATTTAGGAAGAATTTAACTTTCTTATGACTTGCTTTGGATTACCTCTGGTGGACGTGCACCATCAATAATAAAAATAGGACTCTAAGCACAATCTTCAATCCGGTTTAAGCAGCCGTGGAGCCTAAATGCTTTGAGGACATTTCTCGTAGAGAAAGAACTACTAGTTCGAGGGCTGAATATGAAAATCAATTGTATTATCACAATTTTATGTCTGTAAAGTTTATAGGTGGCAATTTATCTTGTTCTGAAAGTAATTTTTGTATCATTTACGTACTACGTCATTCTAGTCAAAAGTTACTTTAAAGAACAAAACCATAATTATTATATCTTATTAGATGCATTTGTTTAAGTTGTCTCCAAAACCAGCTGACGGTGAAAAATTTAGTCGCAAAAGGGCTACTTACGAGCAACTGTCGAGTCTTCTGGATTTCATCGAAAAGAATCCAAATCTTTGTTTAGGCAAGGGTAGTGTGAATGTCTTAAATGCTGGATGGAATGATTTAGCTCGACAAGTAAACGCTGTCGGTGGGACCACTAAAACAGGCAATAAGTGGAAAAAGGTAAATTAAGTTTAAAATGTTATAAATATTCTATCAAATTTTTTACAGTCATACATTGAATGGAAGTCCCATGTTCGACAGAAGCTCAGAAAAGGAAAGGCTCTTTCAAACTTGGAGAGAAGATGTGCTTGTTTGGGAGAACTCGACAAAGTTATGCTTAGAGTGTCAACAGGGAGAAAACTGGACTGCTTAGAAGAACCGGAAGAAATTCCTAAAGCATCTCGCAGCAAGAGAGCGACCTCAGAACAGCTGTCCAGCCTTCTTGACTTCATGGAAGAGAATGATAATTTACGTTTAGGTAATGGTACTGCCGATGAATTAAGCGCAGGTTGGAAAATTCTAGCCGAACAATTAAATGCCCTAGGTGGGGCTATCAAAACAAACGAGGGATGGAAAAAAGTAAGCTTGGGTTATTCCGAAACATTTTATATTAATTTTGGATTGTTGCAGTGTTACATTGAATGGAAATCTCATGTTCGAATAAAGCTCAGAAACGGAGAGATTCTTTCAAAACTGAACAAGAGATGCGCACAGTTGATGGGACTTGGCACAGTTGACCTTGGTAAGTCGACAGTGGAAAAAATTACCGTGCCAACTATACACAAAAATAGAAAGAAAACAGTTGGATCATCACACGGCAAGAAGGCGACTTTGGCACAGATGTCAAGTCTTCTAGATTTCTTTCAGCAGAACGAAAATTTTCGTTTGGGTCAAGGAACCGCGGAAAGTTTAAAAGCAGATTGGGAAGCCCTAAGTCGACAAGTGAACGCTGTAGGTGGGAGTGCTAAAACTGCAAAGGAATGGAAAAAGGTAATTTCTATTTAAAAAGAAATTAGCAAATTTGGCAAAACATGAATAAATTGTTTGTGTGATTATAAAATAATTTACAAGCGGACTGCTGGGGTAATAAACAGCAATTCACTCCCGACATCTGAACACAATGTGCTGCGCATCGTTTTCTTTTTCACAGTTGAAGCATGTGGTGCTTAGCGTTTGGTTAAATAAATAAGTGTTTTATTCAAAAATTCAAATATTTTTGGTTTGATAATTTAATTGGTTTTGTTTTAATAATTCAATCCTTTGTGGTTTAATAATTAATGCCTGATTTCTTCACTCATAGTTATCTTCAAGTTAGCAAACCTCAGGTTAAATCAACGAAATAACCAATCAGATGATTGATTTTGTTTTATTGTCATCTGATTGGTTATTTCATCAATTTAACCTAAAGTTCGCTAACTTCAAGATAACTGCGAGTGAAGAAATTGGACATAAGTCGTTTTTTGTTCTACAATGAAACTGTTTTGTTCAACATTTCTATTATTTTTAGTTCAATAATTTAATTGTTTTTGGTGCAATAATTCAATTATCTTTGATTCAACAATTAACTGTTTAAAAAAATTATTTTGTTTTTAAATTTAACTGTTCAGTAATGCAACTGTGTGGTTTAATAATGTAA
Organism: Lycocerus yunnanus; assembly: GCA_036346125.1. Taxonomy (NCBI): domain Eukaryota; kingdom Metazoa; phylum Arthropoda; class Insecta; order Coleoptera; family Cantharidae; genus Lycocerus; species Lycocerus yunnanus. The sequence goes on along the minus strand of JARFIX010000165.1, from coordinate 22,306 downwards.
TTGTTTTTGTTCAATAATTTAATTACCCTTGATTCAACAATCACTCAACAGGTTTTTAACTATATTATACTGCTTTTTCAGAAATTCAATTGTTTTATTAAAAAAGCTAGTACCCAAACCACAACTGCATTGTTAAATAATTCAGCTGTTTGGTTCAAACAATTCAACCCCTTTTTAAGCATTTCTATTATTTTTGGTTCAATAATTTAATTGTTTTTGTTTAATTCAATTATCCTCGATTCAACAATTCAATTGTTTTTTAAGAAATCAACTGTTGAATAATTCAGCTGTGTGGTTCAATAATTTAATTTATTCAACAATTCAATTGTTGAAAAAGGTAGGCTAAGTTTTAAAAATATAAATATTTTATCAAATTTATTACAGGCATACATTGAATGGAAGTTCCATGTTCGAATGAAGCTCAGAAAAGGAAAGGCTCTTTCAAACTTGGAGAAAAGATGTGCTCATTTGGCACAATTCGACAAAGTTATGCTTAGAGTGTCGACAGAGAGAGAATTGGACTGTTTAGAAGAATCGGAGGAAATTGTAAGAGCATCTCGCAGCAAGAGGGCGACCTCAGAACAGCTGTCCAGCCTTCTTGACTTCATGGAAGAGAATGATAATTTACGTTTAGGTAATGGTACTGCCGATGAATTAAGCGCAGGTTGGAAAATTCTAGCCGAACAATTAAATGCCCTAGGTGGGGCTATCAAAACAAACGAGGGATGGAAAAAAGTAAGCTTGGGTTATTCCGAAACATTTTATATTAATTTTTGTATTGTTCCAGTGTTACATTGAATGGAAATCTCATGTTCGAATAAAGCTCAGAAACGGAGAGATTCTTTCAAAACTGAACAAGAGATGTGCACAGTTGATGGGACTTGGCACAGTTGACCTTGGTAAGTCGTCAGTGGAAAAAATTACCGTGCCAACTATACACAAAAATAGAAAGAAAACAGTTGGATCATCACACGGCAAGAAGGCGACTTCGGCACAGATGTCAAGTCTTCTAGATTTCTTTCAGCAGAACGAAAATTTTCGTTTGGGTCAAGGAACCGCAGAAAGTTTAAAAGTAGATTGGGAAGCCCTAAGTCGACAAGTGAACGCTGTAGGTGGGACTACTAAAACTGCAAAGGAATGGAAAAAAGTAAGTTCTGTTGAAAAAGAAATTAGGAAGTTGGCAGAAACATGTTTTCTTTTTTCCAATAATTCAATTATCCTTGATTCCACTATAATCCAACAGATTATTTTAACTATATTAGACTGCTTTTTCAGAAATTCAATTGTTTTATTAGAAAAGCTAGTACCAAAACCGCAACTGTTTTGTTAAATAATTCAACTATCTTGTTAAATAAATTCAGCTGTTTGATTCAAATAATTCAACAGTTTTCTCAGCATTTCCACTATTTTAGTTTAAAAATGTAATCGATTTCGGTTGAATAATTTAATTGTTTTTGTTTTTAATAATTCAATTATTTTTGATTCAACAATTCAATTGTTTTTTAGCAAATCAACTGTTCAATAATTCAGCTGTGGTTCAATAATTTAATTGTTTTTGGTTGAATAATTCAATTGGTGTTGGTTCAATAATTCAATTATCCTTGAATTTAATGTGGTTTAATATTGTTTAATAAATTCAGCTGTTTGGTTGAACTAATTCAACGGTTTCTCAGAATTTCCATTATTTTTAGTTATAATAATTAAATTCAAATCAAAACCAAAATAAAACAAATCAACTGTTCAATAATTTAGCTGTGGTTCAATAAATTTAATTGTTTTTGCTTGAATAATTCAATTATTGTTCTTGTTTCAATAATTTGATTATCTTCTATTCAACAATGCAACTGTTTTTTTAGAAATCAACTGTTCAATATTTAAGCTCTGTTGTGCAGTTATTTAATTGTTTTTGGTTTAATACTTCTTTTTTTTTGTTCAATAGTTCAATTATCCTTGATTCAACAAGTTTTTGTCTACGCTAGACTGCTTTTTCAGAAATTCAATTGTTTTATTAGAAAAGCTAATACCAAAACTGCAACTGTTTTGTTAAATAATTCAGCAACCTTGTTTAATAAATTCAGCTGTTTGGTTCAAATAATTCAACAGTTTTTTCACCATTTCCATTATTTTTGTTTAATAGTTTAATTGTTTTTGGTTGAATAATTCAATTGTTTTGATTCAATAATTCAATTATTCTTGATTCAATAATTCTACTGGGTTTTTAACAAATCAACTGTTCAATAATTCAGCTGTGGTTCAATAAATTTAATTGGTTTTGCTTGAATAATTCAATTGTTCTTGTTTCAATAATTTGATTATCTTCTATTCAACAATGCAACTGTTTTTTTAATCAACTGTTCAATAATTCAGCTGTGGTGCAATGATTTAATTGTTTTGGTTTAATAAATCATTTGTTTTTGTTTAATTGTTCTTGATTCAACAATAATTCAACAAGTTTTTGCCTATGCTAGACTGCTTTTTCAGAAATTCAATTGTTTTATTAGAAACGTTAATACCAAAGCTGCAACAACTGTTTTGTTAAATAATTCAGCAACCTTGTTTAATAAATTCAGCTGTTTGGTTGAAATAATTCAACAGTTTTTTCACCATTTCCATTATTTTTAGTTCAATAGTTTAATTGTTTTTGGTTGAATAATTCCATTGTTTTTGGTTCAATAATTCAATTATTCTTGATTCAACAATTCTACTGGGTTTTAACAAATCAACTGTTTGATAATTCAATTATCCTCAATCCAACAATTCAATTGTTTTTAACAAATCAACTGTGTAATAGTTAAGCTGTGGTTCAATAAATTTAATTGGTTTTGCTTGAATAATTCAATTGTTCTTGTTGCAATAATTTGATTATCTTCTATTCAACAATGCAACTGTTTTTTAGAAATCAACGGTTCAATATATTCAACTGTGTGGTGCAATGATTTAATTTTTTTTGGTTTAATAAATCATTTGTTTTTGTTCAATTGTTCTTGATTCAACAAGTTTTTGCCTATGCTAGACTGCTTTTTCAGAAATTCAATTGTTTTATTAGAAACGCTAATACCAAAACTGCAACAACTGTTTTGTTAAATAGTTCAGCAACCTTGTTTAATAAATTCAGCTGTTTGGTTCAAATAATTCAACAGTTTTTCACCATTTCCATTATTTTTAGTTTAACAGTTTAATTGTTTTTGGTTGTATAATTCCATTGTTTTTGGTTCAATAATTCAATTATTCTCGATTCAACAATTCTACTGGGTTTTTAACAAATCAACTGTTTAATAATTCAATTATCCTTGGTTTAACAATTCAATTGTTTTTTAACAAATCAACTGTTCAATAATTCAGCTGTGGTTCAATAAATTTAATTGATTTTGCTTGAATAATTCAATTGTTCTTGTTTCAATAATTTGAATATCTTATATTAAACAATGCAACTGCTTTTTTTGAGAAATCAACTGTTCAATATTTAAGCTCTGTGGTGCAATTATTAAATTGTTTTTGGTTTAATAAATAATTTGTTTTTTGTTCAATAGTTCAATTGCTCTTGATTTAACAATAATTCAACAAGTTTTTTGCCTAGGCTAGACTGCTTTTTCAGAAATTCAATTGTTTTATTAGAAAAGCTAATACCAAAACTGCAACTGTTTTGTTAAATCATTCAGCAACCTTGTTTAATAAATTCAGCTGTTTGGTTCAAATAATTCAACAGTTTTTTCATCATTTCCATTATTTTTAGTTCAATAGTTTAATTGTTTTTGGTTGAATAATTCCATTGTTTTTGGTTCAATAATTCAATTATTCTCGATTCAACAATTCTACTGGGTTTTTAACAAATCAACTGTTTAATAATTCAATTATCCTTGGTTTAACAATTCAATTGTTTTTTAACAAATCAACTGTTCAATAATTCAGCTGTGGTTCAATAATTTCATTATTTTTGGTTAAATAATTTATTTGTTTTTGTTCAATAGTTCAACTATTCTTGATTGAACAATAATTCAAAAGGTTTTTCGACTATATTAAAATGCTTTTTCAGAAATTCAATTGTTTTATTAGAAAAGTTAATACCAAACCTTCAACTGTTTTGTTAAACAATTCAGCAACCTTGTTTAATAAATTCAGCTGTTTGGTTCAAATAATTCAACAGCTTTCTCAGCATTTCCGTTATTTTCAGTTTAATAATTTAATTGTTTTTGGTTGAATAACTTAATTGTTTTTGGTTCAATAATTTAATTGTTTTTGTTTTAATGTTTCAATTATCTTCGTTTCAACAATTCAATAGCATTTTAACAAATGAACTGTTAAATAATTCAGTTGTGGTTCAAAAAATTTAATTGTTTTTGGTTGAATAATTCAATTGGTTTTGTTTCGATAATTTTATTTTTCTCTATTCAACAATTCAACTAGGTTTTGAAAAATCAACTGTTCAATAATTCAACTGTGTGGTTCAATAATTTAATTGTTTTTGTTTAATTCAATTATCCTCGATTCAACAATTCAATTGTTTTTAAGAAATCAACTGTTGAATAATTCAGCTGTGTGGTTCAATAATTTAATTTATTCAACAATTCAATTGTTGAAAAGGTAGGCTAAGTTTTAAAATATAAATATTTTATCAAATTTATTACAGGCATACATTGAATGGAAGTTCCATGTTCGAATGAAGCTCAGAAAAGGAAAGGCTCTTTCAAACTTGGAGAAAAGATGTGCTCATTTGGCACAATTCGACAAAGTTATGCTTAGAGTGTCGACAGAGAGAGAACTGGACTACTTAGAAGAACCGGAGGAAATTGTAAAGCATCTCGCAGCAAGAGGGCGACCTCAGAACAGTTGTCCAGCCTTCTTGACTTCATGGAAGAGAATGATAATTTACGTTTAGGTAATGGCACTGTCGATGAATTACACGCAGATTGGAAAACCTTAGCGAACAATTAAATGCCCTAGGTGGGGCTATCAAAACAACCGAGGGATGGAAAAAGTAAGCTCGGATTATTCTGAAATATTTTATATTAATTTTGTATTGTTCCAGTGTTACATTGAATGGAAATCCCATGTTCGAATAAAGCTCAGAAACGGAGAGATTCTTTCAAAACTGAACAAGAGATGTGCACAGTTGATGGGACTTGGCACAATAGACCTTGGTAAGTCGACAGTGGAAAAAATTACCGTGCCAACTATACACAAAAATAGAAAGAAAAAAGTTGGATCATCACACGGCAAGAAGCCGACTTTGGCACAGATGTCAAGTCTTCTTGATTTCTTTCAGCAGAACGAAAATTTTTGTTTGGGTCAAGGAACCGCAGAAAGTTTAAAAGTAGATTGGGAAGCCCTAAGTCGACAAGTGAACGCTGTAGGTGGGACTACTAAAACTGCAAAGGAATGGAAAAAAGTAAGTTCTGTTTAAAAAGAAATTAGGAAGTTGGCAGAAACATGTTTTCTTTTTTCCAATAATTCAATTATCTTTGATTCCACAATAATCCAACAGATTTTTTTAACTATATTAGACTGCTTTTTCAGAAATTCAATTGTTTTATTAGAAAAGCTAGTACCAAAACCGCAACTGTTTTGTTAAATAATTCAACTATCTTGTTAAATAAATTCAGCTGTTTGATTCAAATAATTCAACAGTTTTCTCAGCATTTTCACTATTTTAGTTTAAAATGTAATCGATTTCGGTTGAATAATTTAATTGTTTTGTTTTAATAATTCAATTGTTTTTAGCAAATCAACTGTTCAATAATTCAGCTGTGGTTCAATAATTTAATTGTTTTTGGTTGAATAATTCAATTGGTGTTGGTTCAATAATTCAATTATCCTTGAATTTAATGTGGTTTAATATTGTTTAATAAATTCAGCTGTTTGGTTGAACTAATTCAACGGTTTTCTCAGAATTTCCATTATTTTTAGTTATAATAATTTAATTCAAATCAAAACCAAAATAAAACAAATCAACTGTTCAATAATTTAGCTGTGGTTCAATAAATTTAATTGTTTTTGCTTGAATAATTCAATTATTGTTGTTGTTTCAATAATTTGATTATCTTCTATTCAACAATGCAACTGTTTTTTTTGAGAAATCGACTGTTCAATAATTCAGCTGTGTGGTGCAATGATTAAATTGTTTTTGGTTTAATAAATAATTTGTTTTTTGTTCAATAGTTCAATTGCTCTTGATTTAACAATAATTCAACAAGTTTTTGCCTATGCTAGACTGCTTTTTCAGAAATTCAATTGTTTTATTAGAAAAGCTAATACCAAAACTGCAACTGTTTTGTTAAATAATTCAGCAACCTTGTTTAATAAATTCAGCTGTTTGGTTCAAATAATTCAACAGTTTTTTCACCATTTCCATTATTTTTGTTTAATAGTTTAATTGTTTTGGTTGAATAATTCCATTGTTTTTGGTTCAATAATTCAATTATTCTCGATTCAACAATTTTACTTGATTTTAACAAATCAACTGTTTAATAATTCAATTATCCTCAATTCAACAATTCAATTGTTTTTAACAAATCAACTGTTTAATAGTTAAGCTGTGGTTCAATAAATTTAATTGGTTTTGTTTGAATAATTCAATTGTTCTTGTTTCAATAATTTGATTATCTTCTATTCAACAATGCAACTGTTTTTTTTTTTGAGAAATCAACTGTTCAATATTTCCGCTGTGTGGTGCAATGATTTAATTGTTTTTGGTTTAATAAATCATTTGTTTTTGTTCAATTGTTCTTGATTCAACAATATTTCAACAAGTTTTTGCCTATGCTAGACTGCTTTTCAGAAATTCAATTGTTTTATTAGAAACGCTAATACCAAAACTGCAACAACTGTTTTGTTAAATAATTCAGCAACCTTGTTTAATAAATTCAGCTGTTTGGTTCAAATAATTCAACAGTTTTTCACCATTTCCATTATTTTTATTTCAATAGTTTAATTGTTCTTGGTTGAATAATTCAATTGTTTTTGATTCAATAATTCAATTATTCTTGATTCAGCAATTCTACTGGGTTTTAACAAATCAACTTTTTAATAATTCAGCTGTGGTTCAATAAATTTAATTGGTTTTGCTTGAATAATTCAATTGTTCTTGTTTAAATAATTTGATTATCTTCTATTCAACAATGCAACTGTTTTTTTAGAAATCAACTGTTCAATATTTCAGCTGTGTGGTGCAATGATTTAATTGTTTTGGTTTAATAAATCATTTGTTTTTGTTCAATTGTTCTTGATTCAACAATAATTCAACAAGTTTTTTGCCTATGCTAGACTGCTTTTTCAGAAATTCAATTGTTTTATTAGAAACGTTAATACCAAAACTGCAACAACTGTTTTCTTTAATAATTCAGCAACCTTGTTTAATAAATTCAGCTGTTTGGTTCAAATAATTCAACAGTTTTTTCACCATTTCCATTATTTTTAGTTCAATAGTTTAATTGTTTTTGGTTGTATAATTCCATTGTTTTTGGTTCAATAATTCAATTATTCTCGATTCAACAATTCTACTGGGTTTTTAACAAATCAACTGTTTAATAATTCAATTATCCTCAATTCAACAATTCAATTGTTTTTAACAAATCAACTGTTTAATAATTTAGCTATGGTTCAATAAATTTAATTGGTTTTGCTTGAATAATTCAATTGTTCTTGTTTAAATAATTTGATTATCTTCTATTCAACAATGCAACTGTTTTTTTAGAAATTAACTGTTCAATATTTCAGCTGTGTGGTGCAATGATTTAATTGTTTTTGGTTTAATAAATCATTTGTTTTTGTTCAATTGTTCTTGATTCAACAATAATTCAACAAGTTTTTGCCTATGCTAGACTGCTTTTCAGAAATTCAATTGTTTTATTAGAAACGCTAATACCAAAACTGCAACAACTGTTTTGTTAAATAATTCAGCAACCTTGTTTAATAAATTCAGCTGTTTGGTTCAAATAATTCAACAGTTTTTCACCATTTCCATTATTTTAGTTTAATTGTTTTGGTTGAATAATTCCATTGTTTTTGGTTCAATAATTCAATTATCCTCGATTCGACAATTCAATTGTTTTTTAACAAATCAACTGTTCAATAATTCAGCTGTGGTTCAATAATTTCATTACTTTTAATTGTTTTTGTTTCAATAATTTTATTATCTTCTATTCAACAATGCAACTGTTTTTTTTGAGAAATTAACTGTTCAATAATTCAGTTGCGTGGTTCAATAATTTAATTTATTGTTTTTGTTTTAATAATTCATTTGTTTTTAGTTCAATAGTTCAACTATTCTTGATTCAACAATAATTCAAAAGGTTTTTCAACTATATTAAAATGTTTTTTCAGAAATTCAATTGTTTTATTAGAAAAGTTAATACCAAACCTTCAACTGTTTTGTTAAACAATTCAGCAACCTTGTTTAATAAATTCAGCTGTTTGGTTCAAATAATTCAACAGCTTTCTCAGCATTTCCGTTATTTTCAGTTTAATAATTTAATTGTTTTTGGTTGAATAACTTAATTGTTTTTGGTTCAATAATTTAATTGTTTTTGTTTTAATGTTTCAATTATCTTCGTTTCAACAATTCAATAGCATTTTAACAAATGAACTGTTAAATAATTCAGTTGTGGTTCAAAAAATTTAATTGTTTTTGGTTGAATAATTCAATTGGTTTTGTTTCGATAATTTTATTTTCTCTATTCAACAATTCAACTAGGTTTTTGAAAAATCAACTGTTCAATAATTCAACTGTGTGGTTCAATAATTTAATTGTTTTTGTTTAATTCAATTATCCTCGATTCAACAATTCAATTGTTTTTTAAGAAATCAACTGTTGCATAATTCAGCTGTGTGGTTCAATAATTTAATTTATTCAACAATTCAATTGTTGAAAAAGGTAGGCTAAGTTTTAAAAATATAAATATTTTATCAAATTTATTACAGGCATACATTGAATGGAAGTTCCATGTTCGAATGAAGCTCAGAAAAGGAAAGGCTCTTTCAAACTTGGAGAAAAGATGTGCTCATTTGGCACAATTCGACAAAGTTATGCTTAGAGTGTCGACAGAGAGAGAACTGGACTGCTTAGAAGAATCGGAGGAAATTGTAAAAGCATCTCGCAGCAAGAGGGCGACCTCAGAACAGCTGTCCAGCCTTCTTGACTTCATGGAAGAGAATGATAATTTACGTTTAGGTAATGGCACTGTCGATGAATTACACGCAGATTGGAAAACCTTAGCCGAACAATTAAATGCCCTAGGTGGGGCTATCAAAACAACCGAGGGATGGAAAAAGTAAGCTCGGATTATTCTGAAATATTTTATATTAATTTTGTATTGTTCCAGTGTTACATTGAATGGAAATCCCATGTTCGAATAAAGCTCAGAAACGGAGAGATTCTTTCAAAACTGAACAAGAGATGCGCACAGTTGATGGGACTTGGCACAGTTGACCTTGGTAAGTCGACAGTGGAAAAAATTACCGTGCCAACTAAACGCAAAATAGAAAAAAAAGTTGGATTATCACACGGCAAAAAGGCGACTTTGGCACAGATGTCGAGTCTTCTTGATTTCTTTCAACAGAACGAAAATTTTTGTTTGGGTCAAGGAACCGCAGAAAGTTTAAAAGTAGATTGGGAAGCCCTAAGTCGACAAGTGAACGCTGTAGGTGGGACTACTAAAACTGCAAAGGAATGGAAAAAAGTAAGTTCTGTTGAAAAAGAAATTAGGAAGTTGGCAGAAATATGTTTTTTTCCAATAATTCAATTATCCTTGATTCCACTATAATCCAACAGATTATTTTAACTATATTAGACTGCTTTTTCAGAAATTCAATTGTTTTATTAGAAAAGCTAGTACCAAAACCGCAACTGTTTTGTTAAATAATTCAACTATCTTGTTAAATAAATTCAGCTGTTTGATTCAAATAATTCAACAGTTTTCTCAGCATTTCCACTATTTTAGTTTAAAAATGTAATCGATTTCGGTTGAATAATTTAATTGTTTTGGTTTTTAATAATTCAATTGTTTTTTAGCAAATCAACTGTTCAATAATTCAGCTGTGGTTCAATAATTTAATTGTTTTTGGTTGAATAATTCAATTGGTGTTGGTTCAATAATTCAATTATCCTTGAATTTAATGTGGTTTAATATTGTTTAATAAATTCAGCTGTTTGGTTGAACTAATTCAACGGTTTTCTCAGAATTTCCATTATTTTTAGTTATAATAATTTAATTCAAATCAAAACCAAAATAAAACAAATCAACTGTTCAATAATTTAGCTGTGGTTCAATAAATTTAATTGTTTTGCTTGAATAATTCAATTATTGTTCTTGTTTCAATAATTTGATTATCTTCTATTCAACAATGCAACTGTTTTTTTTGAGAAATCAACTGTTCAATAATTAAGCTCTGTGGTGCAATTATTTAATTGTTTTTGGTTTAATAATTCATTTGTTTTTTGTTCAATAGTTCAATTATTCTTGATTCAACAATAATTCAACAAGTTTTTTGCCTATGTTAGACTGCTTTTTCAGAAATTCAATTGTTTTATTAGAAAAGCTAATACCAAAACTGCAACTGTTTTGTTAAATCATTCAGCAACCTTGTTTAATAAATTCAGCTGTTTGGTTCAAATAATTCAACAGTTTTTTCACCATTTCCATTATTTTTAGTTCAATAGTTTAATTGTTTTTGGTTGAATAATTCCATTGTTTTGGTTCAATAATTCAATTATTCTCGATTCAACAATTTTACTTGATTTTAACAAATCAACTGTTTAATAATTCAATTATCCTCAATTCAACAATTCAATTGTTTTTAACAAATCAACTGTTCAATAATTCAGCTGTGGTTCAATAAATTTAATTGATTTTGCTTGAATAATTCAATTGTTCTTGTTTCAATAATTTGAATATCTTATATTAAACAATGCAACTGCTTTTTTTGAGAAATCAACTGTTCAATATTTCCGCTGTGTGGTGCAATGATTTAATTTTTTTTGGTTTAATAAATCATTTGTTTTTGTTCAATTGTTCTTGATTCAACAATATTTCAACAAGTTTTTGCCTATGCTAGACTGCTTTTTCAGAAATTCAATTGTTTTATTAGAAACGCTAATACCAAAACTGCAACAACTGTTTTGTTAAATAATTCAGCAACCTTGTTTAATAAATTCAGCTGTTTGGTTCAAATAATTCAACAGTTTTTTCACCATTTCCATTATTTTTATTTCAATAGTTTAATTGTTCTTGGTTGAATAATTCAATTGTTTTGATTCAATAATTCAATTATTCTTGATTCAGCAATTCTACTGGGTTTTAACAAATCAACTTTTAATAATTCAGCTGTGGTTCAATAAATTTAATTGGTTTTGCTTGAATAATTCAATTGTTCTTGTTTAAATAATTTGATTATCTTCTATTCAACAATGCAACTGTTTTTTTTTTTGAGAAATCAACTGTTCAATATTTAAGCTCTGTGGTGCAATTATTTAATTGTTTTTGGTTTAATAAATCATTTGTTTTTTGTTCAATTGTTCTTGATTCAACAATAATTCAACAAGTTTCTTGTCTACGCTAGACTGCTTTTTCAGAAATTCAATTGTTTTATTAGAAACGTTAATACCAAAACTGCAACAACTGTTTTCTTTAATAATTCAGCAACCTTGTTTAATAAATTCAGCTGTTTGGTTCAAATAATTCAACAGTTTTTCACCATTTCCATTATTTTTAGTTCAATAGTTTAATTGTTTTTGGTTGAATAATTCCATAGTTTTTGGTTCAATAATTCAATTATTCTCGATTCAACAATTCTACTGGGTTTTTAACAAATCAACTGTTTAATAATTCAATTATCCTTGGTTTAACAATTCAATTGTTTTTTAACAAATCAACTGTTTAATAATTTAGCTATGGTTCAATAAATTTAATTGGTTTTGCTTGAATAATTCAATTGTTCTTGTTTAAATAATTTGATTATCTTCTATTCAACAATGCAACTGTTTTTTAGAAATTAACTGTTCAATATTTCAGCTGTGTGGTGCAATGATTTAATTGTTTTGGTTTAATAAATCATTTGTTTTTGTTCAATTGTTCTTGATTCAACAATAATTCAACAAGTTTTTGCCTATGCTAGACTGCTTTTCAGAAATTCAATTGTTTTATTAGAAACGCTAATACCAAAACTGCAACAACTGTTTTGTTAAATAATTCAGCAACCTTGTTTAATAAATTCAGCTGTTTGGTTCAAATAATTCAACAGTTTTTCACCATTTCCATTATTTTTAGTTTAATTGTTTTTGGTTGAATAATTCCATTGTTTTGGTTCAATAATTCAATTATTCTCAATTCAACAATTCTACTGGGTTTTAACAATTCAATTGTTTTTTAACAAATCAACTGTTCAATAATTCAGCTGTGGTTCAATAATTTCATTATTTTTGGTTAAATAATTTAATTGTTTTTGTTTCAATAATTTTATTATCTTCTATTCAACAATGCAACTGTTTTTTTTTTGAGAAATTAACTGTTCAATAATTCAGCTGCGTGGTTCAATAATTTAATTTATTGTTTTTGTTTTAATAATTCATTTGTTTTTTGTTTAATAGTTCAACTATTCTTGATTGAACAATAATTCAAAAGGTTTTTCGACTATATTAAAATGCTTTTTCAGAAATTCAATTGTTTTATTAGAAAAGTTAATACCAAACCTTCAACTGTTTTGTTAAACAATTCAGCAACCTTGTTTAATAAATTCAGCTGTTTGGTTCAAATAATTCAACAGCTTTCTCAGCATTTCCGTTATTTTCAGTTTAATAATTTAATTGTTTTCGGTTGAATAACTTAATTGTTTTTGGTTCAATAATTTAATTGTTTTTGTTTTAATGTTTCAATTATCTTTGTTTCAACGATTCAATTGCATTTTACCAAATCAACTGTTTAATAATTTAGTTGTGGTTCAAAAAATTTAATTGTTTTTGGTTGAATAATTCAGTTGTTTTTGTTTCAATAATTTTATTTTTCTCTATTGGACAATTCAATTGGTTTTTTGAGAAATCAACTATTCAATAATTCAACTGTGTGGTTCAATAATTTAATTGTTTTTGATTTAATAATTAATTTGTTTTTTGTTTGACAATTCGACTGTTTTATGCAAAACAACCTACTATCTTGTTCACAATGCAACTGTTTTGTTAAATAATTCAGCTATCTTGTTTAAAATTCAGCTGTTTGGTGGTTCCGTAATGAGGGTTTGAAGTGCCAGTGGCAATTATTTAACCTTCGGCTCCCGTAACCCAACAATGACAAAATTATAATGTAACAAGTTAAAATTTACTAAATGCAATATATTAAATTAACCTCATCAAAATGGAATAATAATCTATAATCTAAATAATACAAATTTTTATTCATATTCAATGACAACAGTCGGTGTCATCTAAATTAGAATGGTCAAGTAAAATAAAAACCAAGTGCAACTCTCAACTCAGTCGGTATATTTTATTTTGCTCTTCAAATCCAGTTGCCGCTCGTGGCTTATTCACTCTTTATATCACTTCTGTGTGTTTTAAATAATTCAACAGCTTTTTCAACATTTCCATTATTTTTAGCTCAATAATTTAATTGTTTTTGGCTGAATAATTCAACTTTGTTTGGTTCAATAATTTGATTATGCTCGATTCAACAATTCAACTTTTTTTAGCAAATCAAATGTTCAATAATTCAGCTGTGGTTCAATAATTTAATTGTTTTTGGTTTTATAATTTACTTGTTTTTTGTTCAACAATTCAATTATCTTTGATTGAACAATGCAACAGATTTTTCAACAATTCAACAGCTTTGTTAAAAAATGTAACTGTTTAGTTCCAATAATTCAATAGCTCTTTCAATATTTCCATTATTTTTAGTTCAATAATTTAATTATTTTTGGTTGGATATTTCAATTGTTTTTTGTTCAATAATTCGATTATTCTCGATTTAACAATTCAACTGTTTTTGGTTTAATAATTCACTTGTTTTTTGTTCAACAATTCAACAGCTCTTTCAATAATTCAATAGATTTTATAACAATTTAAATGTTTTATGCAAAAACGCTGCTACTTTGTCCAAAAATGCAACAGTTTTGTTAAATAATTTTTCCTGCTTTATTTAACAATTCGACTATTTTTTATCCATATTTGATTTTTGTTTATCAAGTTTTGAAAAATCAGGAAAAAGAACTGAAAAGGCAAGGTTAGTCACCATGCACTTTTTTCCAACGAAATCCGGAATCTTGTCTTACTTGAAATGCATTCAATTTAGCCGCAAATAAACTGATTTTTAAATTCATATTATCGAGATAGTTCTTTCGTGTCGCTTGTAAATTGTTTAAATATTTCAGGATTGCAACTAATAGAAAGATCATTTCATCAAACTTTTTGCAGGTATACGCCAAATGGAAGTTCCGTGTTCAACTGAAACTCCAAGCAGGAAAGACTCTTTCAAAGTGGGACGAGAGATTTGCACATTTAGAAGGACTTAAAGTGGCAGTTGAAGAACTGAGCTTGCCAGATGAACAGGAGGGAACATGTCGAGCCAAGAGGGCAACTTTAGAACAGAGATCAAGTCTTCTTGATTTCATGCAAGAGAATCGTAATTTACGTTTAGGCAAAGGGACTGCAGATGAATTAATAACAAGTTGGGAAACTTTAACTCGACAATTAAATGCTCTAGATGGGAGTACTAAAACAGTGGAGGGGTGGAAAAAAGTAAGCTTTTTAAGATTTACGGATAAGGACCTGAACGTTAAATATTTAATTAAAACATTGGCAGGCCTATACTGAGTGGAAGTCCCGTGTTCGATTGAAGGTTCGAAAAGGAGATACTCTTTCAGAACAAGACACTAGGTGCGCGCATTTGATAGGGCTTAAAACAGTTGATAATAATAGGTCAAAAGTGATAGAATTAGCCATTCCGGATGAACGGGAAAATAGAGGGAAAACGTCTTGCGCCAAGATGGTTACTTCGAAGCAGCTGTCCAGCCTTCTTGATTTTATTCAAGAGAATGAAAATTTTCGGTTAGGCAAGGGAAGTACAGATGATTTACAAGCAGGCTGGGAAGCTCTAACTTTACAATTAAATGCCGTAAGAGGGACTACCAAAACAGTTGAGGGATGGAAAAGGGTAAGTTGTTATCTGTAAGATATTATCGAGCACATTTAAAGCAAAATTTTTGCAGATACACTCTGACTGGAAGTTTCAGATCCAAATGAAGCTTAAAGGAAAAGAAGCTCTTTCAAAACTTGACAGGAGATGTGCAGATTTAGAAAGACTTGGTGTGGATGCCTTGGGTACATCCACGGTTCAAGAGCTGAACTTTAAAGATGAACAACAGAAACTTACGAAAGGATTTCGCCGTCAAAGAGCAAGTTCAAAACAGATGTCGAGTCTGCTTGATTTCATGGAAGAGAATGATAGTTTCCGTTTAGGCAATGGAACTGTAGATGATTTGAAAGCCGGATGGGAATGCCTAACTATACAATTAAACACTTTAGGTGGGATTATTAAGACAGCCAAGGAATGGAAAAAGGTTTGTTCTGTTAAAACCAAATTTTTGAATCTAAACATTAAATTGAAATATTTGCAGACATATATTGAATGGAAGTCCCATATTCGAATCAAACTCAGACAAGGAAAGGCGCTTTCGGACTTGGACAAGAGATGTGCATGTTTGGAAATGCTCAACAGAAGGGAGCGCTGTAAGTCAAAAATGAAAGAATTAGACTTATCGGAGGATAAACGGGAAACAAAAGAGAAAATATCTCGCGGAATGGAGGCTACTGAACAACAGATGTCAAGCTTTCTTGATTTCATTCAGCAGAATGAAAATTTCCGGTTAGGCAAGGGAAGTGCAGATGATTTACAAGCAGGTTGGGAAGCGCTAACTTTACAATTGAATGCTCTAGATGGGGCTTCTAAAACAGTTGAGGAATGGAAAAAGGTAAGCTCTTATCTGGAGCATGGTAATTATTTGATCAAAATTTTTGCAGATGCACTCTGAATGGAAGTCTCACATTAAAATGAAGCTTAAAAAAGGAGAGACTCTTTCAAAACTTGACAATAGATGTGCATGTTTGAAAAAACTCAACAGTAATGAGCGCAGTAAGTCAAATAAACAGGAAAACGAAAGAAAGTTTCCCGTGGAAAACGGGCAAGTGTACAACAGATGTCAAGCTTTCTTGATTTTATCCAGCAAAATGAAAGTATCCGTTTAGGCAAGGGAACTCCAAATGACTTAAAAGCAGGATGGGAAGCGCTAGCTCTACAATTAAATGGTCTAGGTAGGACGGTCAAATCGGTGGAGGGATGGAAAAAAGTATGCACTTTTAAAATCAAGGTGATGGTAATAAATATTAAATATTTGCAGACATACATTGAGTGGAAGTGTCACGTTCGAATGAAGCTGAGAAAAGGAGCAACTCTTTCGGAACAGGACAGGAGATATGCATATTTGATAGGGCATATCGGTGGTAACCTAACATCGAAAGAATTACTCTCCAGATGAACTGGAACATAGAGAGATAATAAAGAGAGCAGCTTGCGCCAACAAGGCGACTTCAATCCAGATGTTAAGCCTTTTTGATATCATTCAGAAGAATGAAAATTTCCGTGTGGGCAAGGCGACTGAAGACGAATTAAAAGCGTGCTGGGAAGACTTAACCCTACAATTAAACGCTCTAAACGGCACTACTAAAACAGTCAATAGATGGAAACAGGTATGTGATGCACAAAAATATTACTGATTTAATCAAAATTTTTGCAGACATACGTTGAGTGGAGATCACACATTCGAATGAAGGTCCGAAAAGGGAGGTTCTTACAAAATTGGAAAAAAAATATGTACATTTGGCGAGACTTAATATGGTTGACTTAGGTAATCCTGCAGTGAAAAGGATCAATGCAGTTGAACAGAAAAATACGGAGAAAATTGGAAAGAGATCTCGTGGCAAGAGGGCGACTAAAGAACACCTCTCATGCATTCTTGATTTCATTCAACAGAATGACAATTTCCATGGAGGCAAAGGAATTGCAGATGATGTATTAGCAGGTTGGGAAACTTTAACTCGACAATTAAATGCTCTTGGCGAGACTGTTAAGACACCTGAGGGATGGAAAAAAGTATGCTTTTTGAAATATCAATTTATGATCATAAATAATATTAAATATTTGTAGGCATTCACGGAGTGGAAGTCCCATGTTCGAACTAAGCTTAGAAAAGGAGAGATTCTGTCAAAACATGACAGGAGATGTGCGCATTTGGCAGGACTTGACAAAGTTGACGGTGGTAAGTTGACAAGAAAACAAAGAGGATTTCCAGAAACTGAAGAAGAAATTGTCAAAACATCTGGCAAGAGGGCGTCTTCAGATCAGATGTCGAGTCTTCTTAATTTCGTTGAGAAAAATGACAATGTCTGTACAGG
Organism: Lycocerus yunnanus; assembly: GCA_036346125.1. Classification (NCBI taxonomy): domain Eukaryota; kingdom Metazoa; phylum Arthropoda; class Insecta; order Coleoptera; family Cantharidae; genus Lycocerus; species Lycocerus yunnanus. The sequence goes on along the minus strand of JARFIX010000165.1, from coordinate 4,875 downwards.
CAAAGGGAAACGGGATACCTTAAAAGTGGAGTGGGAAGCTCTAACTCGAGAATTAAACTCTTTAGGTGAAACTACTAAAACCATCGATGGATGGAAAAAGGTAAATATTGGGTTAAAGAAAAACATGGGTAATTATAATTTTTGCAGACACTTACCGAATGGAAATGTCACGTTCGAAAAAAACTAAGAGAAGGAGAGGATCTTTCAAAATTGGACGAAAGATATGCACGTTTGGCGGGACTTAACTTAGTTCCTCTCAGTCAACCAACTGTGAGAAAACTGGGTAATTCAGATGAACAGGAAAATAGAAAAAACGTTGGGAAAAAATCTCGTAAAAGAAGAGCGACTTCAGAACATCTATCAAAGATTCTTGATTTCATTCAACGAAATGATAATGTTCGTTTAGGCAGGGCGATTGCAGATGACTTAAAATAGGTTGGAAAACCCTAGCGTGCAATTGAATGCTTTAGGGGGAACTACGAAAACAGTTGAGGGATGGAAGAAGGTAAGCTCTTATAAATCAGTAGGTTTTATATTTTATCAAAAGTTTTGCAGACATACGTTGAGTGGAAGTCCCATGTTCGAATAAAGCTTCGAAGAGGAAAGGTTCTTTCAAAATTGGGAGAAAAGATGTGCTCATTTGGCAGGACTCCACAAAAGGAGAGAACCAAATGAACAGGAGATAATTGCGAGAAAGTCTTGCAGCAAAAGGGCGACTTCAGATCAGAGGTCAAGCCTTCTTGACTTCATTGAAGAGAATGATAATTTCCGATTAGGGGATGGTACTGTAGATGAATTAAATGCAGGCTGGGAAGCCCTAACTCGACAATTAAATAATCTATTAGGTGGGACTACTAAAACAGTTGAGGGTTGGAAAAAGGTAAACTCTGATTATAGATGTTAATATTAATTATTTCGTGACGTTTTTGTAGGCATACACTGAATGGAAATCCCCATGTTCGAATCAAACTCAGAAATGGAAAGGCTCTTTCAGCACAGGACAGGAGATTAACACAGTTGGCGCAACTTAACAGAGTTGATTTTGGTAAGTTAACTCTGAAAGAATTTGACTTTCTAAATGAACTGGGAAATGAAGAGATAACAAATCTCGACAAGGAGGCGACAACCGATCAGATACCTAACCTTTCTAATTTAATACAACGGAATGAAACTTTTCGTTCGGGTAAAGAGAATAAAGATGAAGAGACTTTTTTAGACCAGAACAATAGTTGGACACATACAGTGGCCCATGATGTACCAACAGTGAGTGAATTGAACTTTCAACGAAATACAAATTTAGGCGAAGAAGAACGGGGTAATTCTAGTGGAGATGAAGAAAAAAGTGAAAGTAATGAAGCTGTCTACCTCAAAGAGTTGGTCGATTTAGAGTATGTGGAAGTTTTGCAAGAATTGAATGGAAAAATTATTAGCGAACTTAGCCCCATGACAGTAGAAAGAGAATTGTATCCTTGTCAAAAGAAAAGAAAACTGAGTTGAATTACTTCTAGGAGTAAGTTTATTTTAAAATTGTTAAATTCTTGATTTATTAAACTTACACATTTTATTAAGCAGATAACAGCAGAATAAAATATGGGATTATAAAGAAAAAGCAAAATATGAGTCAACTTACACTGTCTGCAGACCCTTGAAGCCAAGGGCGGCTAACCTTTACCATCTCAATGTAACTTAAGTTTTTTTGTTCAGGTAGTTCTCTTGGAACTAACTGCGAAAACAAAATGCTGGGTTTCAATAAGATAATGATCTTAAACACACATCTGGTGTAACAAAGAATTTTCAAAAAATTTATTTAAAAACCCTTTTTATGATTAAGTTTTGCAATGATTTTTCAAAAATATAATGTAAATTTATTTTAAATAATAAAATTGTAAAAATTTATAATTAAATTCGATTTGAAACGGGGGGCGGTTGGATATTGAAATAACCAACCGTTATTCTTTCCAACCATTGCAGAGATTTACAAAACATGGGTATATAAATTTTATCACATTATTTGCATTTTACCCATAAATCATGTAAAATATTTCAAATATGTGAAAGTATTTAGCAAATACCAAACTTAGCTCCAAATGACTTTTTGTGGGGTCGACTAATGTTGATTCATTAAAAATAAAATTGTGGAGAAGGTGGTAACGTCGCCAATGTGACGTAACTTTTACGACTGACTTGGTTTCTATTTAACTGCAAATGGGAATCTATTTGAACATTTGCTTTAATGCTATTTAATTAATTACTCTTAATTGTTAATTTTGCATAAAAATTAAATTTAACTAATTTTTACTTGTGTAATTTTTAAAGTACAAAATTGGGAAGCAAGTAATCATTTATCAATTAATAGTTAGAAACTTTTTTCTCTAAATTAATTAACGAAGCAGAAATTTGTATAAATGTGATTTTACATGCAATTTTCCTATATATCGATAAGTCATTCAACTTGTATGTAGGGAAAGGGAGCACATTTAAACCACCACGATTAATTTCTTTTGTGTTTAAATTTAGCGCTTAGAAAATTACAGAATATGTTGTTGATGACGGTGCTTCCACAGATAATTTGCGCTTTTTTGTCAAAAAACGTAGTTTACTTAGATGTAGATAACAATTTACTCCTTATAATTGTATTATAATGTGTTTCTAATTTTATTTATTTAACACGTTGCCTACGTATATATAGTATACATAATTATGTTTCGATTTAATGTAAACCTCCGTTGCTAGTGCTACAAAGTGCTTGTGATGTACAGGTTAATACTATAAGAAGTGAAAATGATATTCGAAAATTGTGCACCTTGCGGTATTGGGAGAGCAATATCAATTACATCCGTTTTTGGAATCCCAAGTATAACATACAGTTGCCGACACACAGATCAGTTACAAATAACTATACACCGCTCTAAACTGCAGTTGTATTTCAATATATTGATTTTATTTTTCCTGATGGTAATATGTTATTTATGTGGAATTAATATCAAAAATTCGTTGCAGAAAGATAACGCATTTTTCAATGCCGTAATCCATATCTTAGATTTAATGTTTCACATGAGTGCTATAATGATCATAACGATATCACATCTGCATGTCAATATTATAATTCGTACTATTAGCACAATTCAGAAAATACTAGATATATGGAAGGAACTTACAAAGCAGATTCTCTGCTCGAAAACGGATATATTGAGATTAAGAACCAAAACTTATCGAGATTTAATAGTAGTGGGTATTATAATTTGTGTAAGTGTAATCATTTTGTTCTGGATGGATAACGATGTAAATTGGAGTACAACTGAGAAAGTTGGAATTCTTGTTTCTGCTTCTATTAATCTCATGTTTGCAGTTTTTCTGGACATTTTGGGACATTTATATTTATATATGTATATTTGCTATCAAGATCAACTTAAAAATGAACTAACTGAAATATTTTATGTTTATAAAGATATAAGTAACTCGTTAATGTCATACGGGCAGTTGCACATGAAGTTATACAAATTTATAGAGCTATTCAACTCATTTTTCGATCCCACCTTTATTATGTGGCTGGTGGCAGCTGTACCACTTCTGATTTGTTCTACTTTTTTGATATTAATGTGTTTGTTAGAGGCCGAGTTAAATCCAATAACACCACGAGTAATTGCAATATTAGTAATACTATGTTTATTTGCTGCAGCTATAGCTTACCTTATCATGGTTTCAACTCGAGTGAAAACTGCGGTATGTATCTTTATTTTATATATGACGTAGAATGAATGTGTTTTCGGCCATGAAGGATAAACAGTTTAATAATAGTAATTCTAAAAAATAATAGTTTTCAAAAATCACATTAACAGTTAAAGCTTAAAATAGTTAAAAGTTAAGCTTAAAATATAACTTGTTGTCCGAGTTATTTTTGATTATTGGACTCGATAGAGACTGCAAACATGCATTTTTTCGGAATAATTACGGGAAGCTTCGATTTTGCTAAAACCTTTTAATATCATTTTTTAATAGCTTAAAGTAAAAGATTATAAACATATAAATCTCAGGAAATTGTTTATTAACTATTTAAACAAAAAAGACTGTTTTTTAAACCAAATGATTATTAAGTTGAGAAATTTTAAGGCGATTTACTTCAAATTGGCTTAATGGGGGTTTTAAGGGTCGCTGATAGAGATTATAATGTCAAAAATAGGTTATTCAAAATGGCTGATCCAATATGGCCGACTTTTCGATAAAAATTTCATTAAAACGACGTAACTTGATAAATTTTAAACAAACTTTGCTCAGATTGACACTATGGGTGCCTTTTAGGTCGCTGAAAAATATTATGATGTCAAAAAATAATAATAATAAATGACGGATTCGATAAAAATGACGTAACTCGATATTTTATCGCTCTGTACCACGTGAAGGTCTAATTTATTTTCTTGTTTAGAATCCGAATTCCTTGGTTACAATAATTGTCTGAGGGCGCTACAATTTGTTTAAATTGCAATTGTTTAAACAAATTCAATAATTTGGAGATTTTGATTCAAACTTTTTTTCTAATAATTTGAGCCATTTTAAAAAGAACGGGTTCTTGTGATGTATTCGTAAAATGCTTCTCACGAAAATTATGAATTTTTGAAATTCCAAAATCAAGCATCATTTACCAACTTCAAAAATGCCTAACCTTTTTTAGAATCATTTTGTAAATTTTTGTATTTTGTAAAACGATTGCATTTTAAACAACAACCCCAATCAATTAAGGGAAAAAATCTTAAAAAAATTCAGGTTTTAATTTGTTTACTTTTCTTGCGAAACCCGTATCTCTTAAACGAAACGTGTTAGAAAAAACTAACGGCACAAACCGCATAGGAAATTTAATGGGCTACAGCTTTGGTCAAA